>JAPYZL010099815.1:0-12071 GCA_030522825.1 Platygaster orseoliae
AATATTACATTATCAGTAATGAAAATTCTGAAATAAATGCAAACATTATTATAAATTCTCAGTTAATTTTTTATAAATAAAAAGTTATCAGTGAAAAATAAAATGGAAATATATATCTGTATCAGTACATATTGTAGTTTCATTATTGTAATTTTATTATTTAAATCATTCAGTTAATATTTTTATTGTAGAATAGTAATTTTTATTGTATAATAAACATATTAATAATGAAATCTTTAATAAATTTTATCATCATTGTAGTTATTGACATTATTGAAATTTTCTCGTTTTTTACTTACATTTAATGAATAAATATGTATTGATATTAGAAAATTATAAGAAAATTGTCATTAATTGTTTTGAATCAACTTGCATTTGAAAAAATCAAAATATTATAATTATATTACAATAATAACAATAACTAATAATAATAATAGTACTACGATAAATATATTATTTTCATAGTACTTAATAAAGTACTTTGGGAAACACTTCTCATTGGGAACAGGATTTTTTGGGAAAAGTGTCAATTGGGAAAAGTTGATTGGGAAAAGTGTACCCCTTCCTATTTCTGTCACTTCTCTCAAACAAAAACCTCATTCATTAATCATGGGACTTTTTCTTTCGAAATCGCGTGCGTGCCTTTCAGCAAACTTGGAAAACCAGAAAACCCTTCAATTCTTGAATCAAAGATTTCGTTAATTGCACGGCAACGCTTGACGCTGTGTATAATAAAACGCACTCGTGTTTGCCGGCGTAATGTGTATTATGTAAATAGGTAATGCCAGGCAAACATTATGCAAATGCCGAGTTGATGAACGCAACGTTGTATTTGTAATTCCGACGTCGGCGCAATTCGTCAATATCGATTTCGTTAAGCCGTGCATGAATGTGACACTTCGCAGAAATATTATGCGTAATGCACGAGCCGCGAGGCAGCGCAATTTAGCGCGATACGCGTGTATGTGTATATATGTATGTGTGTTTGATGGGAGCGAGTGTCGCTGGCTATACGTTTATTATCTTAATGACGTCATCCGCGTTACTGTATCGGGGAATGCGATAAAGAGGAAGCAACTCGCCCTCGTGGGTCTTAAAATACATCGAGATACGTCTTGTTCGCCGTGGCCTCGGGAGAGCCCTACAAACTTCTGTTCGTCTGGTGTTTCGTGCTCCTTGAAATATGGCGCTTTTGATTCGCGAATAATCAGAGGCAGAAGAAACGATGATCGTTAGGTAGAGTTCAAAGCCTGCTTGTCAAGATGAAACGGGAAATTCGAGGAAATGAAACTCGTTCAGAGAAATTGAATTCGTTTGTGTCGCACGAAAATTTAGTAATCTACGTGAAATGCGTTAATTGATTATTCAAAATTCGAATGGCAGATATACATAACCTTCGCGACTCGCGACTTTTCCCGTGGCCGCGTTTTTTTTACGACGCATTAACCCCGCAACATTTCATGCGCCGTTAACCAAAAGTACTCGTTTGCTCCTCGGGTTTTTTTCGCTCTCGCCCCACGAATCACGGGAAATTGCGTCTTACCTGCTTTCGACGTTTCATTAAAATTTTCTTCCCATGTATCGAATGCTTCTCATTAAACTCGTTACTGATTTTTCTCCCGGAGTTTTCTTGCGCCGGAGTGAAACGCGTAATGAGAAAGTGCTCTTATACACGTCGTCGATTGTACGCCCCAGCCGAGAAACGAAATGCGCGTTTCGTGACCGATGCCCAGCCAAGGTCCTTTTTTTTATTACTCGATTATGAAAATGTCGAGGCTTCGATCGGGATTCGGGTCAGACAAGGCGCCAGCGTCGGCGGATGCTTTTTGCCAATTTTCCCGAGTGCGAGGAACCCGATGGTCAATTGCGCGTGGCGTCATCGACATGGTTCGCCAAGTGGTGAGAAATAACACGCGTGTTTTTTCATATTCGCTTACCCTCTGAGATCGAACCAGATGCTATTCCCGCAAAACCCATCACAATTTCGTCCTTTCAACATACCACAAACTTGTCTCTCTCGATTTGAATTACGAGGGTCGTCTCAAAAGTAAGTTACACTATCTTTTAAAAAAGTATATTTTGAGAATTAGATACAAAATGTATTTTCTACATAATCGCCTTGTTTTTCCAAACATTTTTGGTATCGTGGTAACAGTTTGGGGCTGTCCACATATTACGTCATCACACTTAGGGGGGAGGGGGTATTGAGTTTGATGACGGATACTGACGTTAGGGAGGGTGGGTTCAAAAATGACGACGTGATCATAAAAATAGAACTTTTTATTAAAAAGTTTAGGACACTTTTTTCAAATTTCGCGCCAGTAGTTTTGATTTGATGACGTCACACTAGGGGTGGGGGGTCTACGAAATGACGATGGTTGATGACGTGGTGGAGGAGAGGGTCAAAAATAGGTAAAAAATTGATGACGTAATATGAGGACAGCCCCTTTTTTAAAACCAGAGCCAAACCATTCTGCTGCCATATTGGTTAGCCATCTTTCAACTTCTTTTTTCAATCATCTTCGTTTGCAAAGCGTTTTCCCCCAAGATGTTGCTTCAGCTGTGGAAATTAGTTATTAGTGGAACATCACTAATTGAAATAGCGATTTTAGCTTAATAATTAAATAACTAAGTTATGACTAAAGAAATGAGTGACTTACTACTTTCAAACTTTAGTAGAAATCCGCTACTGCAATAAGTAGACTTCAACTAGTCTTATAAGTGCATTATCACTAAATGATTAGTAGAATCCAACTAACGAAAAATTCAATATTCACTAATTTCCAACCTTCTAAGCCAATTAAAAGAAATTTGATAATTGTAAGAGTATGAAAGAACTTTGTTACACGACGAAGACCGTATAAAATTTATCGAATAAAACATTGAAGCACAAAATGCTGCTATACTACACTGGCGTTATTACAAAACTTGCTACATTCTCTCAAATCCCGTCATATATTTTTCTTTCCAGCACAGTAGATTTACAGCACAAAGCTGCAATGTAATCTACGTCCTGGCGTAAATAAAATGACAGACATGTCCGCGCAAAACGAAATTTCAGCACGCGATGCAACTTGACGAAAAACCTTAAAAACCCCAGGAAAACTCGATTAAACCGACAAATCCTTGGTAAGAAACATCTCCTTCAAGGAAAAAAAGGGTAGTGGAAAAAAAGGGGGAGAAAAAAAGGGCGGAAGAAAGGAATTTCGTCGATAAGGCTCGGTAGGGGCGGAGGGGGGTCAAAGGAAAAAGGTCTCCGTATACCCTTTGGGTCGTCAAGAAAAGGACCATTTTTAACAATTGATCGAAATTCACTTTTTTTTTAATGGTACAGAAAAAAAATTTATAATATCTTATGATTGTAATATATTCCATATTTATTGAAATTAAATTATAAAAATTATTTTTACAAGAAAATCTATCTAAAAGTTTTCAGAAATTCCAATCGTTTAATTTTGTAAATTTTTATTCAGAAGTACAAATTTGTAAGAGAAATTTTCGAGTGTAAAATGGTATGCCACATACCACATACCTCTGATAATTCACAAAATTTTAAATATTCATATCTTTCTAAAACAAAAGCACTAATGATTGTTCAGTAGCTCATTTTGAAGAGCAAAAGTAGTACTCAATGACAACATTTAGAAACAAGACGAAAAAAATTTCATTTACCTCGAAAGTAGCAAAAAACCACACTTTTCGAGTAAATAACCTCAAATATCTCAAAATTCTGACGTGCTCTCTAAATCTAAATTAGTGATAATTAGCGTAGACCACTGTAAAATCAGTGGCAGTGAGAGCTCAAGTTCTAGAAGCTGCGAATTAACTAACCACTGATTTTTTAGCTAAACTACCCACACGGAAAAAATTTTTTGAAAAATTACCAAACAATACAGGAATCGCTGGACAATGGTGAAATTTTGTCACTTTTTCCCCCAAAATATAGTAATTTTTACCATATTTTAGGATTTCTTACCCAAAATGTGGTAAAAATTACTATGTTTTTTTGGGAAAAAGTGAAAAATTTCACCATTGTCCAGCGATTCCTGTATTGTTTGGTAATTTTTGCCAAAAAATTTTTTCCGTGCGCTGGTAAATCAGTGGAAATCCACTATTTTAGATCCAGAAAGTAATAGCTTATTCTAAACTTGGATTCTAATCCTATTTAAAAAATCACTTCAGAAAAAATCCCTAATCTGTGTTATCATAAATTTGATTGCCAGAGTACTACAAGGAGACAAAAAAATTCGGTTCACGGTCTTATCACTCATGTATATCTTCGCTTAACACAAGAATGCAAGAAGTAATGTTTCTCGGCGCGTGCGGGTCGAAAACCGGTGCTCAACCTCGCTTTCCTTCGCGCTCCCATGCGAAATCAATAGTGCGTAGTCACGGTGGCGCATCTCGCGAGGAGTGGCCGCCAAACCCGATGACGCCCGATGATAGCCGAGCCCGCCCGAGGCTACATACAGGAGTGAGATAGAGCACCTTCGAAGGGTGCGAACGATAGCTCTGCATTGGGTGGGTTGGCCCGAAAAGTAAAAACCCGATGCACGAACATAGTCGATCTAGTCTGATGACTTCGTGTGGAAACGTCGATGCGTCAAGTGCATGCTTGACCGAGAAACAAGCTAGGGCGTGATGTTAAGTTTAGTTTAAGTTAAAACGCATACATGTACTTGACGTGATTATTTATAGGTTTTTTCTGAGAAAGATATATAAGTATTTCGCGATAATAAATGAATAAAGCTATTATTTAGTATTGTAGTGTAGTTTTTAGAAAACATTTCTTGTATTGATTTGTAAATTTAAAATCTCATGGGTTGCCAGTTGAAACCTCATGTTTTAAAACAATAAAATGATAAATAATGATACAACATGATATATTCCACAAACTCTAACAATTTTTATCTTTTATTTCTATACTATTCTGCCACTCCCCTTTTATTGTTCTAGAAGTAAAAAACAAATTAGTTTAAAGATTTTAAAAGTTACATATCATACAGACTTATCATGCATTTTACGCTGAGAAAAAAATCGACATCTTGAAAATTAAAATTCTCGAACTTTAAAAATCAACTCACTGGCTAGAGTAGAATTGATTTCTCCGCCTCCTTCTTCCACTCATTCGCGTTCCGTTCTATGCGTCTCCCTCGCACCACTACAGCAGCCTGTGTCGCCTTAAAAGTACACGGAAGACATTCTCTTTTCGTCCTCCTTCCTCTCATTCGCTTTCCGTTCTATACGTCTCTCTTGCACTACAGCAGCTTCTGTGTCCTCTTAAGACGACTCGGAAGCTACTGTAGTGCGAGAGAGATGCATAGAATAGAAAGTAAATGAAAGGAAAAAGGACGAAAAGAGAATGCCTTCGAGTCGTCTTAAGACGACTCGGAAGTATTAATCTTTTTGTCCTTCCTCTGAGCTAGTTCGTATTCTATTCGTCTTTCTTGAACTACAGTAGATTCCAAGTCCCCTTAAGACGACTCGGAAGACATTCTCTTTTCGTCCTTCATTGGAGTCATTTTTTACAAAAAAAAAAAAAAAAAAAAAAAACATCCAAAACCCATAAATAACAAAAAAACAATTAAAACTCCCACCTCACCAACAGATCGACATCGGAATGCTCTTAAACGTCTGATTCCCCTTGTTTCTATAAGTCAACCCAAAAGAGCCCTCAACAGTGAATGATAAAAGAAGCCATCTACACCCCAACAATCACGAAAACAATCAAACCGCCGTGAACGTCAATCACGCCAACATCGAGCAAAAATATATTTCGCTACAAAAAACGTGTAAAGCTAAATTAAAGTTTCCCCGTTAAAACAACCGACAATTTCGCGTTCCTCCATAAAGTAACTAACCACCTCGAAATAAACCCAGTCAACATCTGGAACCCGATGACTGTACGAATAGCCGTAAATTACGTCGGTCGTGCGAGGACACCCTTATACAATCCCTCGGCAAAGCCGTAGGCGAGCGCGACGTACTCGCGTATAGGTCACCGTATCGCGTGGCCATCTTGCGCGGCGCGTTTTGCATCAAAGTAATCGGACCCAACGGTCTCGATTTTTGCCCCCTGCCCCCTGAGGACTTTTTTTCGGGGGGGGGGAGGGGCGCGGCAAGAGTCACCCCACGGATTACTCGACTCTTACTCGCGCTAATGTCCCTTGGCGTGCATGTACGGAGGTTTACATTATGTGGTACGAGGGAGATAAGTCCTCGGCGAAGTCAAACTAGTAGAGCACTACTGTTTTCAAGTGGAATTCTGCTACTATTAGAAGTGTGATAAAGATTTTTGAAAGCATATACGTATATTATATACGTGTACTATTCGAAACTTAGAAACATAAATAACTTGATATTGCACGTTTTCATTATAAAATCCTGCAGCGTTATATTTTAAATTTTTTTTTTTTTTTTAAAAGAGAGAATTTAATTCGAAATGTGTCAAAATTTATTTTATTAATCATGACAGTGTAATTTTCCATGGCTTCAAATTCACTGTATAACGTTACAATTAAATGAAAATTGTAATGTGTTAACAAACTTCGAAACTCCCAGTTTGATTGATTAATTTTCCATTAACAATTTTATTAATTGATTACTTTCGTTTTTTTTTTTTTTTTGTAACATGAAATTAACCATAAATTCATTGTTTTTTTAAAGATCTACTTTTTATAGTATTTGTTAATATTAAATGGTCTTTGTTAACCCTTCAAAATTTAATATGACAACCTTCAATTTTAAATTTTACGAAATTCGAATGAAAAGAATGATATATAACAAAATTATAAAAATGAATATTTAAAACTGCATTTAAAATCGTAGAAACATTACTGCTATTATTAAACCTAAGAAATTGGAAACATTTATAACTTGATATTGCATGTTTTCATAGTAAAATCCTGCAGCACTATATTTTTATTTTTATTTCTATTTTAAAGAGAATCGAATTCAAAATATGTCAAAATTAATTAATCATGACAGTATAATTTTCCACAGCTTCAAATTGACAGAATAAGACATTATGTTTTTGAAGTTCCAAACGTTTAAAAATAAATGAAAAAATACAAAAAATCGTTCAATCATTCCTAGTAATAGAACTCATTTATAATTATTGATGTTCATCAAACTTTTTCAACGTTTCTTAGTATTTTCAATTTCAATCATAGGTGGAAATGGAAAGGAATTTTGTTTTTTCGTTTTCGTTTATTTCATAAACGTTTGGAAGTTCAGGCACATGACATTTTCAACTTAAAGATTGAATAAAAATTTTGGAATTCTCAGTTTGTTCATTTAGTTTTTATTAATAATTTTACAAATTCATTAGTTTTGTAGTTTTTTGAAACATGAAATTTAGAATAAATTCATCGTTTTTCCAAAAATCTACATATTAATTATTATTATTACATATCTTACTATTACAAGATAATAAAAATGAAAGTTTATAACTGTATTCCAAAACTCTAAAAATCTTAAAATGAGAAATGTAAATAATTTAATTTTGCACGTTTTTATAATAAGATCCTACGCTCCTTAATTTAATTTATTTTTGTTTAAAAGCAAATAAAATTGTAAATGTGTCAAAATTAATTGTTCATAAAATTATAATTTCTTATAGTTTCGAATTGACATAGGTAGACATTTTGAACTTCACGATCGAAAAAAAAGTTAATGTTTTACAAATTTCTCAATTCTCAGTTTTATTAACCCAAGAATAAACATTATCTTTGAGCAGTTATCTAAAAATCACTGTAATTGAATTTCGCGAATAAAATATGTAAATGGAAACTATAAGAAACATAAATAGCTTTCCATTCTAGTGAATCAAATTATGGAAATATTTATTAAAATCGATCAACAAAATCAACATTTTAAGAAATTTCAAAGAATCAAACAAACCTAATAGTTAATTAATATGGATAAAAATGATAATTTTTATTGTCTATAGAACGCTTAAAATAAATTAAATTTTGAGTTTATAATTTTATTAAAAATTGCTTAATATAAAACTGGTTCATGGAATTTAAAATTCCCAACCATTGAAATGCAAAAAACTGTACAGAAGCTAATAAAATACCATTAAATACTTCTAATTGATTAAATACAGAAAAAGTAATTCTGTAGAAATACAGTTTTCAGCAAAAATTACCAAATTTCTAATCCTACAAAAACTAATTCTTGAAATTCATAGAGAAATCCATCAGAATAAAATAAATTTAAAAAAACACTAAAACACAAAAATAATATAATAATTATCATTATATTGATAATATATAATTAATATTTATTCATATTTACTTTATAAATATATTTATTTATATTAATTATTATTATTACGCGTGGGTAACATATAAGAATAATATTATTATTATTATAATACTTTTATCTTTCTTTGAATTTTTGATACATTTGAATTATTATCTTTCCACAATTTTCATATTAAACCTATGATGTTCAATTGCACTCATATCTCAGTTTCATTCAACTCAATGTAATCGCATGCTCATAATTCCTGAATTCATATCATGCAGGAACCTGTAATGTTTGCTTGCCATTCTGTTATGTTTGTCCAAATAAATTGCTCACTCTAGATAATTCTGCAAATGTAACTGATTGTTTATTCTATGAATACAATGATTATGACATTGCATAATTATCTCGTGGAACTGTGACCTTTAATCAACACAAATAATCGTGAATATACAACCAAAAACTCAAAACTACATCATTATGATCTTCAAACACTAGTTTAAAAAATCTACGTACAAAGTCATAAAACAGTTTCTAAATAATTTTTGTTTGTTATAACACAATAAAATGATAAACAAATACTCTAAAGTCAATATTGTGTATATATTTAAATATTGTTATTATTTATTGAATATTTTTTGTTCATCTCAACTAAATTTCGCCTTATACATGGGGCTTCGCCCCCCAACCCTCACCAGGGCTCTACCCCTGGACTTCGAATAAACCTCAATTTGTAAAAAAGTCGAAATTCTCATTAAAAATCTTCATTCAACCTCAAAATATGACAAAAATGGAAATTTTTCTGAATTTTCACTAGACCTCATCCTCCATCTTTTTCTATTAAAAATATGAACAAAATATATCTGACCGTTCCCAAACGCCATAACTCACTCACTTTTGTTCGCGATTGTACATAAAATACATGCTCGAATCGGAACAATCGCGTGGAATCGCGAGGGCGAAAATTTTTCTTCCCAGCGTGGGATCATATTTCTTTTCCGGCCGATAAATGATTTATCGGGACCGCTTCGCGGTTGATTAGAAGAGCCATTTTCCTGGCGAAAATTCGCGTCGCGAGTGTATCGAATCACTGTGTCAATAACGGATTCACTTTCTTGAACAAAATTTTTTTTTTTCTTAAGACAAAAAAAACAAAGTCTGAAATATTGAACGAAAACAATTTAAAAAAATAACAAAATAATAAAATAATAATAATAATAATAATAATAATAATAATAATAATAATAATAATAATAATAATAAAATTAAATATTAAATGATTTTAAATCAATATTCTAAAATTCTCCAACTGCTAAATAAAAAAATCAAAGAACCATTAAAAAAAGTTGTCATTAAATTGAGATTTGCACATACTCCGCTTGTTCTACAACTTACAAACGTCTGAGTGACTATTATTCTCGCATTTCTTCGGCCGGTTTTGGAACCAATCGAACTTGTAATGGGCGCTGGAAAAGCGATTGCACCCGTCGTGATCGCGACAAGTTGATTGTATTCCATCGCGGAAAAATTCATTTAAAGGCAGTGGGTCAATATTTTCCGCAGATTGTTAACGAACGCAGCGAAACTTTTTCTCGTCAATAACCGCGCGATGTTCAAGACCTCCCCGGACGAACGATTGCCATTAATCAAATTCAAGGAGTTTCCTTCGGAATATCTTGAGCATCTTTTTCATCTTTTTTGTATTTTTATGGAAAAGAAGAGAGTTTAAGTAAGAATGAAAATTGTTAATTTTTCTATGAGTGTATTACGGTATTAAATATATCGTTAAATTATGATATAAGATAAGATAAGATGAGATCTTTTCTTAATTGGAAAAATTTTTGAGGTTAAAAATTAAAAAATTCCTGCATAGTGAAGTTAAGTAACATTGAACGTTCTCTAAGTTCCCTAAGTAAATGTCTTCAATAAGTTACCCTCATAAGGGCTCGTAACAAATTACAGGGAAGAAGGTGCAGCGTAACAATAATTTAGAGTCCCCGATATGACGTGATATACGAGTACGCTAAACATGCCCTGACGCTAACGCACACATGCTAGACAATATTCGAATTTTCGAAACGTCTGTTGGCGAAATGATGCAAATTTTACAGTAAGCTTCAATCAAATTTTCGTCTCATCAGTGGGAACAATTTATCATGGCACCGTAAATTGAAATTGAATTGTGCGAATTGTGGCTCTCTCGTGCATTTCATGCTCAGGAAAAAGGCTGGGCGATAAATGGGAAAAGCCCTATTCAAAAATTGATGAATTTGCGCAATACGCGAACATGCGATTTTCCGATGATTTACTGATCATGGAAATTCGAAAATCCGTTTTATTGTTGCACTTGATCAGTTCAATCATGAAACGTTTTCTACTATGAAACTCATAAAAAAAAGTTTATCATTAAAAAAAGCTGATCAAAACAGTACTTTTAACTGTTTGCCCCAGTCACGAGAAGAAATTGGCTAAAACAGTACTTTCAACTGTATGAATCAGTAATTTTTAAATGGTGAAAACAGCACTTTTCACTGAGGAAAGCAGCACTTAGCACTGAGCGAAACAGTAGCGTATACTGGTTGAAACATCACTTTCGAAAAGCAAAAACGTCAGGATAACTGGTTGAATCAATAATTTACGCTGAGTGAACCAGTTAAAGTTACTGGTAGAAACAGTAGTTTCAAAATATATATTTAGGGCAGTTATAATGAAGGTAAAACGAGTTGTTGTAATTTCTCATATATTCAAACAATTTTTTAACACAAAATTCACAAGTTAATCATGAGTACTCAAATGTCAAACAATTTTTAGAATTTCACTTGTCATCGTCGTTTTCACATTTTTAAAAATAATCTTATGTTCATGAAAATCAAACTTTGAAAAAAAATTATTGGAGATTAGATTGGACATTATCATAATTTTTACTGATGTTCTGAAAACTATTCAATCAAGTTTTTCGTTAAATAATACAATGCTTCGTCGAAAATACAGGAAATTTTGATTAAAAGTTCATGAATTTTTCGGCCAAAATAAAAAAAATGTGTCGTTGAAAACAGTAAAAAAAAAAACATTTTTCTTTCATTTGTTCATTGACAGGTACAATCATAAAACGTTTTCGTACTTACTTTTTACTGCTAAGAATAGTATTTTGTGGATTTTGTGTAGTTTTTCACAGTTTTGCAACGCCGAATAACAAAAACCACCTTTGAGAAACTTTGTTTCAATATGTATACAAAATGTATAGGGGAAAGTGAGGTAATGACGGCCATAGGGTTATGATCGCCATCACCATTTTCGGTACTTGACATTGACGTAGGTCTAAACCATTTACTGTGATAGAAAGCTTATTCCATAAGCTTGTTTTTCAGTAGATGCTGAAGTGTGTGGATTTATTATAACTTGTAGTTCCAGACCAGTGCCGAAACGTAACTATCCGAAAGTTTTATAAGATGTTCAAAATATCGATTATTTCGTCAACACTTTCAGCTACACAATCGAGGTAGATATGTTAGAATGTTGCTATTGATATTAGCTTTCTAAATCAAGTAAAATTTTTCATATGTCTTGCATAGTTTACGTGTAGTGCATGCTTGCGCAAAATAAGGTCAGTGGGGGAATGACGGCCACTAGAGGTGGGGTAACTATTATTTACTAATTGTGCTCTTATTATACATGCCATAACTGCGACTCAGATCTCGATGATGACGATGAAAATTAATCTCGTTGCATTCTAAGTTTAAGGCATTTTTTTCAATATGTTTCCTTTTTATTTCTCTTGCGCTTTTTGTGAGCTATCAATAAAGTTACAGTAACAAAAA
>JAPYZL010099822.1:8241-25611 GCA_030522825.1 Platygaster orseoliae
CTCCGTTTATTTTGGTAAAAAGTACTAATGTTGGAAATTATCACCACTTCGCCAAAAGTTTGGTAAATTCTACCGCCGTTTCGATAAAATTTACAAAAACTTTTCTCCGTGTAATATATAGACCTCTGGAAATTCCGGGAAACTGTGCGAGTTGAAATTTACTGACAATAAAATTTGCATTCGTTGCGAAGATTTCTCAAGAAAATTATTGATGTAGATAAATTTTGGGGAAGTACTAGAATCTGAATTTTAAAAATTGTATTGAAGACTTTGAATTTTGACAATTTTACTGGCGAGAACTAGTTGTGAACATAAAAAGTTATTCAAATTTTTCATACATTTTTTTACTGAACACTACAGTTTTTGGAGACTGTTTGTCCCAAAATTAAAAAAATTAGTGACAATTTTACTTAGCCAACAGAATGATCATCTCAGTGTGTATAAAAAGTCTTTTAGAACGATTGTAACTGTAATTTACAAATTACATTCCTATGAACCGTAAAAATTCAATGATTTTCACAGCAGTCAAAAGTTCTGCGAATACCAAATTTATTTTCCAGTACTTCAAATATTGATCCGTATTACAGATTTCAAAATTTACGTAAAGTTCTGACTAATGTTGGAAAACTTTTTTTAAAGTTCTGAATCAAAATTTATTAAAAATCTGACAACTTCATCAAATTTCGAAAGTTTTTTCATAACTCACTAGAATATTTAAGGGCTATTGAGCAAATTTAGCCGTTTTACAAAATTATAAAGAATATTTTCAAATTTAGTAAAAGTATCTCACGCTACCAAATTTTGACGTTTTTCTGAAAAATTTATAGCATGACTGGAATCGTATGATTTAAAAGTCTATAGTTTTTCTAAAATTGCTTGCATTGAAAGTATCGTAGAAATTTAAATATTTCGCATAATATTCCAATTTTTTGAAGATTCTTAAAATCGTGTCAGTTTTTTCGAAGCAAGCAAAGAGTTTCATAAATTTTTCGATTTAATTTCATAACAGTTACATTAATAATATAAAATTTTTAATTACCTCAATTATTGAATTTGCTACTCAGAACTTAAAATAATCAAGTGAACGTTTGGACATTTTGGCACTTATTTCTCTTTAAATGTGCAATTTCAAGGATTTTCCTCGTTCTTAAAATAACTGAGATAATTAATACTCAAATCAAATTGGCAATGATACAAAAAAAATGTCACTTAAAAAACTATTTTTTATTGCTTAGGTATATATTCAAATGATTTTTAAAAGTTCCATAAACTTCGAAAAATATTTAGAGATTTGTTATAAAGGATTAATCAGATTTTGTCAATATTTTTCGAAATTATACATTCAAAGATATATTTTTTCAAAAAACTTAATGATCGAAATCTTATTGTAAATGTCAACTATCCAGATTTTCAGTATAAACTTGAATCATTGGAATTGATACTAATGTATTAAGTTTCAAATAATCTTATAACAAAGAACTACTAAAGATTTCTAATATTTACAATGATTTCATAAAATATTTAAATAAAATTATGAATTAAGGAAAGCATAAATGTTTTTCAAAATAATATGTATCGTAAGAGTTTTTTTTAAGTCATTGATAAAAAAAGTTTTGCAGTGAAAATAACTATAAATTTCTTGACCTCTTTTGACGAAGATGATTTAGAATTTAACTAAAAAACTTCCATTTTTCTAATTTTCCAATAGGACAAAAAATACGCAAAAAAGTTATATTTTTCCATAACACAAAACATGAATGTTCTTTTCAATCCAAAGAATTTTTTGAATTATTTAAATACAATATATAAGGAAGAATTTCAAAATATCGATTCTCAATCTTGCATATTTCTAATCTAAATAATGTTAGAAATACGCTTTAAACATTTTTTTGTAAAATTGGTCATATTTTTAAAATTGAATAGAACTCATCTTTCAACATTATCTTCAGGATTTCAAAAAGTCGATTTTTTTCTGGTTCATTCGCAAATAACTTTTCAAATAGGCATATTATTAAGCCTGAAGGTGAGTAACCTTCATAACTATCAATAATTTTAAAAAATTCTTGAAAGTTTCCTCGAAATCCAACTGAATATTTCCAATTCACCTACATCAGTAAAAAAATTCCCGAAATTCAAAAATCAAATTAAATAACTCGATTAATTGAGAATTTAATCCAATTTCGTCAGCATTAGTAGAGCATAAAATACCTCTCCAGTTTCTAAATAAAATCTCAAATTCACCACTGACTTCATTCAACCTAAACTCCCTGGTTATCCGCGAATTTCCATTTTCCCCGAAACCGTTTTTCCGCCCATGCATAAATCAGCTCTAAATTAACTTATCGCGGAAATTAGTCCGGATTATAACATCATCACGCATTAATCACAAGCGTGGAATACTTGATTCTCAAAGCAAACCAAAGCATTATTAGCTGCTCAGAATTCAATCTTAGTCTCGTTATCCAAACGCAGAAATGCAGCGTCAATATCGGAGGGACGTAATATAATGGTGATCGATTTCGCGGGCGTTTGTTATACAACCCAACGCGTTACACGAACATGTAATTTCGTGGAACGAATCCAAAGCGGAGCAGCTGAATCCACTTTCGTGAATTAATTAATCGATTTATCCAATCTCGAAGCAGCCCGTGATTTGTCCAGGGTCAAGAACGTAATTTGTCAGCCCACAACAACGACCACATTTGTGCGGCCTCCCTTTCCTTTTGTTTTTGGAATCCCTTTTTTTTCATTGCTCTAACCAGAAAAATATATTGTTTTATTTACTACTACTACTACTACTACTACTACTACTACTATTATTATTATTATTATTATTATTATTAGTACTATTGTTTTTTTGTGACATAAACAATGTGTTTTGTGCTAATACGAATTTTCCTTGTAATAATAAAAAATGTTCATTTAATATGTAGACAATAAAGTTTTTATTGGATGAATAGGACATTTTTTTTGTGTAAGTTCGGACCAGAATCAACCATTCTCCATCACACTCCTCCATGACATCTCTTTTAAATACATTCAAAAAGCTATGAATGTACGCTCGTATATACTCGACTGTGAATATTTCCAAATTTTTGGGCTCGAAAGCCAGACGCAGTGCCTTTTCATCGGAGCTGACGCTGGAGAATGCACTCTTCGCAAGAAGACACTCGAGGGAGAATTATGCCCGTTTGGTCACGAAAAGTTGCGTTTAATTGGGCAGCAGCATGTGTTTTTTACTCGACTTTTTTTGGGAAGTTGTCGGATAGAGAAAAAGGGTCACGCGAAATATTCACCGGGAACAGTGGAATGCAAAAAACATTCGTTTTCGTTATCAACCAGATAACTTTTTTCCACTACTTCAAATAAACTATTTAATATTACATTTTTTTGTACTTTTTTCTCTTGCTTTGAGGGTGTTTCGTTTGAATATTTTGTTGGGTGATGTCATTGCAATGTACATATGAGAAATTACTCCTGTTTATAAAGTGACATGAGATTTTTATCTAAAAGCGGAACTGGAATATTGTGAAAATTTCTCGACTACTTTGGATGACTATAATTACTTTATTATGAATGGTTGATGTGAAAAATATTATTGTGATTACTTTATGAATTTTAATATTTGCATGACATATGTGATATCAGATTAGACTTCCGTTTGTAAAAAGTTATTGTCATATAGAAAATATGATTAATGAGAATTTGGAAGGTTTCGATTGGAAAGTGAATGACTAATAATTATTTATTACAGTTAAAATTGTCAGAAATTTTAAGTATATTCTTTAATCTAATACATAGTGAAATTCAAGAATATGAAAAAATTATTTTAACTTCTGAACCTTGAAACTTGATTTCCGTGCATTTTCAAACTTTAAAATTCCTTCAATTATTTATACCTCAAAGTCGACAGATCTGAACCTTAAACGTTATAGTATTCTCAATTTTCATAAATAAAGTGTAAAAATTTCTAACCTCCTCATATTTTTCGATTTCTCCGAAATTTTTATCTTTTTTAATCAAAATGTAAAAAAAAATTTTTATCTTTCAAAGCGATATTTTTATACTTCCAGTGACGCTCGAAAACCCCCGAAAAAAATCTTGGCTACACCCTTGGTGTCCCTTCATTCCCGATTCGAAATTTCCATAAAACCCTCTACGACTACAAATTGTCTGGACTCATTCCAAATTTTCCGCTTGAATTTCCTCACTCGGAAAAACCTTGCGAGGACTTCCGTAACTAAGTCGCGATCACCAGGGGCGTAGGCAGAATAAATTTGCAGGAAGGGTTTTTTTAGAAAAATATATTTCATTCAAAATTATATAACTTTTAATCCTAGACGATCGATCAGTTGTGGAATTACGACTTGACGATTTTTCGAATTTTGGAATTTGAAGCTTGTATAATTTTTGGAGTTCAGAATCGCACATTTTTCACAAATGTATGTATTTTATATGACGGAGTTTTATTTTCATGATTTTTAAGTCACTGAAGTTCAGATTTTTTTCTAATATTTTCGGTATTTTTTATATTTCTTCAGTATTCCTACAAAAAATATTTTTTGATATTCTTTTGGATTTTCATAGTTTTTTAGAATTTGATAGTCTTGGAATCAAAGTTCTGAAAATTTTTAACATTTTTAGAGATTCTTAAGAAAATACTATCAATATCTGGCGTATATAAAAATAATAATGCTTAATTGTTAAATTAAAAACTAATTTAGTGGCTTAAAGAAATATTTGGTCGTTAATCGACAAATCAAATATTCTGTTTACTTAAAAAAATTTAGATTCCAGACAAACCAATTTTTTCTACTGTAAAATATTTTTAGTTCGGAGAAACAAATTCAAGTTAGCAGAAACGTAACTTTTCTTTTTAACTGAAACAGAATTCGTTAGAGTCAAAAAAATTTGTTTGTCTGAACTTAAAATTTATTTACATGAACCGAATATTTGGTTGATCAAATTTTCCTTTAAGCCAACCAAACTGGTTTTTAAGTGTACATGAAACCATTTGTAACGTCCTCTAGATTTTAGCATCTTCATTTTTTTATTGGAACTTATTTTCATTTGTGGTTACTTTTTTGTTACTATTTATTTGATTTTATGTATCATTTTCATTCTTTTTATGCATCTTCCTGGGTATTATTTCTTTTTCATATTTTCCATTTAATATTGCTACTTTTTTTTAATACTCACAGGCAATTGTAATATTATGTTATCATATTGTTATATTATTGTAATAATCTGAATGTAATTTAAGTAGTATTTCGTAATTCTAGTAATATTTAGTTATTCCAGTTATATTTAGTAATTTTAGTAATATTTAGTAATTTCAGTTATATTCAGTAATTTTAATAATTTCGGTAATTAAGAGTAATTTCAGTAATATTTAGTAATTTTCTATTTATTCAAATAATATTGTAGTATTAAAATTCGAAATCTCTGAAACCCCCTTCTGCCTACGCCCGTAGCGATCGTGGACCCCGCTGTAGTACATAAAAAATGACTGTTAGTGAGACTGCCAAAAACCGTCCAATATACTGACTAATTTATCAAAGTTTGTCCACGCCGCTGGAAGATTGAATGTAAATAGTGTCTTGAGAAGCGCGCTCGGAATTGTAGCAGCGTCAGTGTATCTCGAGTATAGATTTGTATCATCATCGGGCCATCTGGGAAACTGGAGCGCCGTACAATATACGCGAGATTTCTCTCCCCAGCCTCACTCCTCTGCCCTCCTGCCCGCGACCCCGCCCCTCAGAACGTCGCGTCGCTGTACGAAGTTTAATTTTACTCGGCAACATCGAAATTCGGTAACAAGGTTAAAATGGGAACATTAATTTCGTGTAATAGACGTCATGAGGGTACATTGTTGCTATCCTTCTCGATTATTTACGTTTGGCCAAACGTTCCGAGTTTTCGTGGTCTCGAATTTCCGAAGAGAATGATATTTAATTTTCAAACCCTTTTTTTATTTTTAATGTTTTTTTTTACCTAATAAGTGATTATAAAATTAAGTTTTCTAAAAGAACGTAGGATTTTGATGAAAAATTTTTTAATTTAAAATGATTGTCCGGTTTTTTTTAATCATTTTGTGTTATGGACTTATATTTGAATCTTTTGAGTAAAATTTGAGAATGATATTTATTCGCCGATAAGAAAAAGTTTGGTAAATTTATTCAATTTTGTGTAAAGCTAACTAATGTTGCAAATAAATTGGTACTATCTCGATTTAAAGTAGGAGAAAATTACTAATTATTAGTGGAATTTCACTAATTAAAAAAGAGAAACTTGAGCCACTAAAGATTAGTGAAAAATCACTAATTGAAATAGTGATTTATCATTTTCGGTAAAATTAGCAATAAAAGTAATAAACGTCATGAAATGATTAAAAACTTTCAGTTTCTTACTGAAAATCAATTTGAAACAATTTGAACAGAGTGAACTATATTGATAACATTTTTACGTTTTTGACATCTGCAGTTTTAGGAATCTCGATAATATTTTGATAAATTTTTAATAGTTTTGACAGTTTCAAAAGTAAGTAAAAGTCACAACTGTCAAAACTCTTTTAATTGTTGAACTGCCATTGTCAAAAACTGTTTGAAACTGTCAAAAATTCAAAAAAATATCAAAACTATTAAAACTTCCAAAAACTGTTCCACTCTGTCAGAACTATTGAAATGTTCAAGAGTGTTCATCGCTCGTAATCGCTGTTCTCGCAAAAGTCAATATTATAAAAATTATAAAGTTGTTGTAATATTTATGAACAATTTTTCCGCATAAGCTCACTTTCAGGGTGTAAATAGTGAGCTTCCCGTAAATAAAGTGGTTTACTAGGAAAGTATAAAATCTTTATAACTACAGTTCCAACATAGTTCGAGTTTATTAGAGTTTCACGCTTCTATTCACTCCCTAATCGTATATTTCAGAGTTTTTAACAGAATATTTTATCTCTCTGGGAAAAATACAGTTCTATTTACCTGAGGAAAAAAATGAAATTTTCCAATTATCGACTACCAATTAATAAATGCTTTGACAGTTATAGTAATCTATAATAAATTTTTAATTAAGCCTTTATTTATCATTTTTAGAATCTCAAGCTTCCTATATATATATTTCCGTTAAGAACATTCATTTAAAACCATATATTTTATGGATGTTATTTCTTGAAATACTTTTTTAATTCATGCTTATAGACTTTCGAATAGATTATTAATTAAACTTTTTGCGTCTTATCAAATTTGGAAACCTCCCAAGGTATTTCAATGTTTGTATTTTAATGTTAACGAAGCTTTCCAACCGTCAAGTTTTGCTGAGTTCCTTCCAAGTCAGAGCGAATTTTTAAACTTTCTTTTTTCTTCTATCAAGTCTATACAAAATTTCTATGCCAACTCTTCGAAAATTGCACCTATTCTCAACGATTCCCTAACTTTCATGCAGTCTACGAGTTCTCAAAATTTTGAAAAACTTTGGGAGAAGCTATGCTAATTTCTCAAAAGTTTCCGAAATCTTTGTTATATTGAAGAATGTTCTGATTCCCAGAAACTAAGACACCTTATAATCTTTTCTTAGTTTCCCTATGTTCGATTTTATTTTCCAATCTAATCAAACTCTTTCTAAAAATAGTCTTTAACTATTGATATTTTCAAAAAACAAACGAGTGCTGAAATTTATAATTCAACCGTAAACGATAACTTGCACGAAATCCTTTTTATGAAAGTACCAATGAAGTGAAAAAAAGTTTAAAAGGCCAAATACAAATCCTTGTTCAAAAAAAACCCGAAGAATGAGCCCCCTTAAAATGAGCCAAGTTGATGCTTGGTTGTCACAGAGCGGAGTTCAAGCACCGCAAATCCTCAAGGGAAATCAATGCTGGGGAATAAGGATGCATAAAGATGAAGGACTAAAACAGACCAAAAGGTTGACAGTAAGGGAGAGAAGACCCAGCGAAGCAAGGAAAAAATTTCGCAAAAAGGGAAAAAAATGAAGGAAGACTTTCGAGTAACACGAGACGGGAAAATAGACAAAAGGTGGGAAGAGGAAATAAGGAGGAAAGAAATAGAGGATCGGGGCGAGAAAAGGTTGGTGGCGAAATAAGGGTAGTTTCCTTGACTTGAGAAATGAACAAGATGTTATCTTTCACGGCAGTGATTTGTCAAATTTTTCACAAAGATGAAAGAGAAAATTTGTGGAAACTATTTGGCGGAGTTTATGTAAAGAATGTTAGTTTTTTTAAAAATATTTGTCTTGTATTTTTCGAGAAAAGTTTATCAGCAGAATTCTAGAGTTTCGTGTTAATTTTGAATAATTGAAGATAAGCACTGAATTTCTAATCAAGATATGTGCATCAATTATAGATAATAAAACATAATAATGGAATGAAATTAAGGTAACATTGCTTACAAATTAAAGTCAATTTTTTTATAAATTTATTGTTTATAATGTTGTACATTTCTATGTTATTGTTGATTTTTTGTGAAGATTGATCCATGGAATACATAAATCTTCGTAAATTGGCAATTTCTTTAAAAGGAAGTAAAAAAATAACTAAAATTACTGAACACATGTTGTTCAAGAAAGCATAAATTTGTGTATCAATGTTGAAAAATGTTGATACATATATATATATATATATATTTATTTATGAGTATATATATATGTATTATTTTCGTATTTATCAGTTGTATATGCAATCAATGATATAAAAAAAATTTTTCAAAATCGTAGGACCTGCTGATTATGATATCAACGATCAAATTATTACAAATTTTTTCACTTAAAGATAAAAATTATACGTTAAAAATCGGGCTCCCAGAATACATTTTTCAAAAATTTTTCAAAACTTATTTTTCAGAAAACGCTTCTCTACAATGTTTGAAATTTTTAAAAAAGAGTTAAAAATTAACTCTTTTTAACTGGTTTTTTTTCTCAATATGTAGTTTAGTTATTTGTACTTTAAAGGATTACATAGAATGTGCTGTCTTTAAATTCTCTGTTACATCCAATATCTCTCAAGTATGTCGTCAAGTTGTTATTTAAAATATAATTTTATAAACATTTTTTACAATGTCGAATTTTCTTTCTCCTATGGCTTTGTTCAGATCTCGATTTATTCTTATTTTTTGGCCTATATTGGAATTCAATAACTATTTCGTTATTTGTTCATTTCGATTTTAAAAAAATTCAAAAAATACAATGATTTTGCAATTTGAAGGAAGTAATGAAAAAAAAAAAAAATCAATGTAAATATTTCGACATCTAAAAAACAAAAAAAAATGATTACATAATTTATTGATAATTAAGAAAAATTTTATCTTGGTTGAAAATACACGTGATAGTTTGAATAAAATATGAAACTGCTGATAAATTGTTTGTGAGAGTAATCGAAAACAAATTTGGTCAGATTCTATTCACGAATTGTAAGACATTGAGAAAAGTTTTTTTTGTAAAAAAAGTATCTGAGGAGAAAAAACTTAAGGAATAACTAGGCATAGGAAAAAAATTATTTTGGGGAAAAATAGACTGAAAGAAGTGAGCCTCCAAATGTTACAATAATAACTTCATTGAATGATATCGTTAAATGTTTCTACAACGTCCATTTTGAAAATTTAGTTTATACAGTTTATACAGTTACAGTACATACAGTTACAGTTTATACAGTTCAATAACGGTAAAATAAAAAGAATTTATCATTTTTTGTTTCGAACAAACTGACAAGTATTGTATGCTATTTAATCAATGCATTGATCTTCAACGAAACTAAAAAATCCATCTCATCTGAAATTTTCATATCTTCCAATTTGAAATCATGATCAATCTAAATTCTATGTTCAGTTGAAACTTTAAAAAATGACGAATATCACCTGTATGTCCTTCCAATTCTTCAATAAGTAATCAATCAAGCTCATGACAACCTCGATTTTTAAAAAAATCGTCATATTAATTCGTTCCGTCAATAACATTATCTGCACCCTGAACAAACCACCAAAACGAAATATAAAATTACTTTTCTACCTATATTTCTAAAAATTTGAAACTCCTCCCATTATTTTTTGAAAATCCCTCCCGTTCCACGCATAGAAACATTCCCAAACTACCACCTAACTTTCCATCTCAATTGCCTCCCTGGCAAAATCCAGCACAATATTCATACGAACCCCCCACGGATAACCCGAAGACCAAAAAGCGTCAACAATAAGTACGTCAAAAGAGTCGCGAGAGGAAAATGATACGAAAAAGCGACGTCGGGTAGTATAGGAAAGAACAGAAGACACCTAGGTAACGCGAGCCGGGGATGATGGACAAAAGGAAGCGAAGACGAAGAAGAAGAGTAAGGAAGGAGCAAGAGAGGAAAACAGTATAGAAGCATAGAGAAGCACACCAGGGCGAGAGATGAAGGGGATGTGTTATAAGGAGCATGATCGAGAGAGAGAGAGAGAGAGAGAGAGAGAGAGAGAGAGAGAGAGAGAGAGAGAGAGAGAGAGAGAGGGAGAGAGAGAGAGAGGGGGAGAGGGGGGGGGGGGTTCGCCGAGCGACTGGCCGGTCAGTCGCGTTCTGGCACTCCGACGCTCGTCGTCGTCGGCGTCTTGGCCACGGTACCGAGATTAATCGCGGGTAACGTGCCCGGCGTCGACGTCCAAAAAGACGAATAGAAAAAACCCACCTCCAAGCCCTTTGGTCCCCAAGGTCGCGGGCTCGAAGGTCTCGACCGAGCCAGACCGATCGGGAGTTAAAAGCCCGAAATAACGCCAGTGAGGAAGGTTGCGGTTTATTCAATCACCGAGTCCCGGGGTGACGCTTTCCACCCCGGCAGAAAGTTGGGGCCGATTGACGTCCCGGTGATTACCTCGGGCGATTAATTTTGCGGGCTCGTCCCGATCGATATCAGTCGCGATTAGGGGTACCTAATTGGTTGCGTGAAAGTAAAAGCCGTGTTTATCGATTTGTTTTCGTTTCGTCGAAGACACTGATCGAGGGAATAGATAATAGATGTCGGCGTCCGATGCCATGGTCTTTCGCGGATGAGGCGGCAAGACTCGTTTGACGAAGTGTCGTAAAAGGGATGGAAAGGATTGGAAAAAGTATGGGTCGCGTATGTGAATGGACGAAAATGCCTCGCGACTACGCCGGAAGCGAGGCAGATGAAGCGAACGATAAAAATAGTTAATGCGCGCCGCGCTCCAGGCGAACAAACAGCGCGGGTGCGAGGTGAAAAAGAGCAAAACGCCCCAGGATATTAAGACGGGGATGGCCAAGGTCGCGCATTTCCCGTCTTCAGCGTCCAGTAATTTTCCGGCAGCTTCCGGCCCGTGATTGCCGGAAATGCCGAGTGAGGCTCGGGATATTGTGCCCGAGCACGGGGGCACATGCGAAAATCCGACGGGTTTTCTCGCTGCACTGATGAGTTTGCTGGGAAATAAAGGCGCTTCAACGATCTTCGAGACCATCGAGGATGAGGCGAGGCATCCCCGTGGGAATTGGCAGGAAAACACTTTTTCGATCCGTTGAGTTCAGGAATAATGCATTCAAGTATCTGGCGACCTCGGTCTGCTCGGTCTGAATCGATAACGCATCGCACGCACCCAAAGATTGAAGAGCAACGATCGACGGCCATCCAGAAAAAATGCGCAAAACTAGAATAGGAGCTTGCTGATGGATTCATCATCGATGAATTGGTAATCTTAAGTTTCCCCCTCTTCCCCTTATCCAAATATGCGTCGCCCGATGCTCCTGCTCATCGTTGTCTTCGTCATCTTCCTGCTAGGCGAGACCAGGAAGGCCATCTACATCCCGGGGGACGCCGTTCTCGGTGGCCTGTTTCCGGTCCACGAAAAAGGCAATTCGACCTGCGGTCCCAAGGTCTACAATCGCGGGGTGCAGAGACTGGAAGCCATGATGTTCGCGGTTGACCAGATCAACAAGAATGAGAGCATTCTACCTGGGATTAAACTCGGGGTCCACATTCTAGACACTTGTGGAAGGGACACCTACGCGTTGAATCAGAGTCTCAACTTCGTGAGGGCCTCCCTCAGTAATCTGGACACATCGAATCTTGAGTGCCTGGACAAGTCTCAGCCAAGGATCAAGACCAACACCACCGCGGGATCCATTTTCGGTATCGTCGGGGGCTCCTACAGCTCGGTATCGCTCCAGGTTGCCAATCTTCTGCGCCTCTTCCGGATTCCACAAATTTCACCGGCTTCTACGGCTGCGGCCTTGAGCGACAAGACGAGGTTCGACTTCTTCGCCAGGACTGTGCCGCCAGACACCTTTCAGTCCCTCGCTCTTGTGGACTTGGTCAAGAGCGTCAACTGGTCCTACGTTTCCACGGTGTACTCAGAGGGGTCTTATGGAGAGTACGGGATTGAAGAGTTCACCAGGCTCGCTAATGCCAGGAACGTCTGCATAGCAGCTGCGGAAAAGGTGCCAAGTACTGCCGATGACAAGATCTTCGACGCCATTATCCAGAGGTTGAACAAGAAGGTGAACGCGAGGACTGTGGTGATGTTCATCAGGGCTGAAGATGCCAGGCAAATACTGAAAGCTTCTAACAGAGCAAATTTGTCACAGCCCTTCCAGTGGATCGCGAGCGATGGCTGGGGGAGGCAGTTGAAATTGTTGGAGGGCTTAGAGGACCAGGCAGAGGGCGCGATCACTGTGGAGCTACAGTCCAAGTTCATTCCGAGGTTCGATGATTATATGGCGGGGCTTACGCCGGAGAATAATTTGAGGAACCCCTGGTTCTGGGAGTACTGGGAAGATGCTTTTGACTGTGCTCTTCATGGTAATAGGACAAAAAGAAAGGGTAATAGGACAGTTGGTTTGTGCGACTCGGGGATGAGGCTGACCGCGGACAGAGGCTACGTCCAGGAGTCGAAAGTTCAGTTCGTCGTTGACGCGGTCTACGCGTTCGCCTACGCGCTTCATAAACTTCAGATGGATATGTGTGGAGAAAAAGTGGGCCTGTGTCCGAACATGAGCAATTACGACAAGGGCCAGTTTTATAACACTTATTTGCTCAACGTGTCTTTCACAGGTAAATTTTTTTTCTGGGTTTTTGTCTTTCTAGGGTTAATCATGTCAGATCAGTTGCAGATACAGATATAAGTTTGAAAGGGGGGAGGCGGCGAAGGGCATTGATCACAAATGTCATAGAGTTCAAAGTACTGCATTATATGAATTAAAATAAAGAAAATACAATCTCTTTCAAAAAATCCAATATAAATCGTATAATACGGTTTTTGAAAAAATTCTAAAAATTGAAAAACATTAGCATCCAACAAAAAGTAAATTTCTTATGCTAATTCTAGTCTTTAAATATCGTCGAGCCAGAGCGCAAATTTTTTGTCTTACCAGAAAAATATTTTAATTCATCGATCCAACTGGGATTTGAGCTACTTGTCGATAATAAATGAACCTTTTTTCCGAATCCGTTAACCGGTTTTCAATAATTCATAGAGCTTTCATTTAATGTATATGTAATAATCATTGGCTGTTTCTTCATCGTTATTAATTTGTTCAATTTGATGGAACACATTTCTCTGAAAAATTTCTGGCAAGATGTTTTGATAAATTATGAACATTATCAAATAGGTTTTTTTAGAGCTTATGGGATTAATTTTAAACTTTGTCCCATTCCTCTTTCTTGCACATAAGAAATTCAACAATCAATCATGCGTATATATTGGTTTCTTTAAGGTAAAACCATTACCAGTGGAAATAGTAAAAAAAAATTATTTTTCAAACCTCTATATTTTAGTCGTTACACTGAAAATAAATTTCCATGATATTATCTTATATGTAGTAAAACAAACGAAGTTAGAATTTTTCATGTTTAATTACTCAAACATTTAATAAAAACCGTGCTAAGATCACGAACTATATTCATAGAAGTGAATCAAGAGCCATGATTATATGCTAAAGCCACAGTGAATTTCAAGTTTGTTGGATTTTCCCATATACGCATTAGCTTTCTTATGCTTGAAGCTTGTAGCATTTCACTACGTTATTCAGTATAAGACCGACTCATCGCAAGTCGCATTAATATATTATTCCTATGAATTTCGAGACCCTTTTCTGTTCAAATATCGTTGTAAATTCAGCAATCCTTGTAAATTATTTTAACTGCGGTAAAGTACAAATGTTTCCAAAATTGATCAAAGTAAAAAACTCCAGATACTTTTTAGGAATTCAAGGGGTTATCAATTGTGCATGGATTAAATGTAATCGAAGCACGTGTAGTTTTCAAAACTATCAAGAAAGAAAACTTTCGCACTACTCCAAGTTCAAAAATGTTATTTAATATAGAATAAAAATCAAATTATTGAAATTCAATGGTAATAGGACATTACGAATTCGTTTCCATTTTTGCATCTCGAAAAAATTTTCACTGTGGAATGAGCAGGCAGTTTCTGTACTTTTGAAAATTACTTTTTTTTCTCCTTGTTTTTATGAACACC
Organism: Platygaster orseoliae; assembly: GCA_030522825.1. Taxonomy (NCBI): domain Eukaryota; kingdom Metazoa; phylum Arthropoda; class Insecta; order Hymenoptera; family Platygastridae; genus Platygaster; species Platygaster orseoliae. The sequence continues at coordinate 22,704 of JAPYZL010099822.1, forward strand.
ACAATTATATTAAGGAATCTAATTCATCTATTTGTGATTTTTTCGGGCATAGTATAGCAGAGATGCAAACATCATTTTGTCATATACAAAAAATCGACTGATTCAAGTGGAGTAGCCTATATTTAGTCAGGCACAGTTCTTCTCAATATAAAGTACCGAGTTTTCAGACAATAATAAATTGATTTTTAAATCGAAAATATTATTATTTATTATGTGGGATACGAAACTACAATTCAATGCTTGACAAATGAGAATAAAATGAGTTTACAAAAAGCAGACGCGTAAGTGACTCGATTATTTTTCAGATTTCCGGCGTATTCACATTTACTTTGATCCCTTCAGATTGATAAACGATGTTTATACTGCTGAACATTTCCAATAAAGTTCTGGAGGTTTTTGATATTTTCAATAAAATTGATGAAGTTTACGGTTTAGGAATTAAAAAAAACATCAATCAATATTAATAATCGTAATTTGTATGAATAGTAAATCAGAATTAATAAAATACTTATATAAATATAAAGTGAGAATTCGACGTGTTCATTTTATAAATTTTATCATTAAATATTATCATGATGAACAATTTAATACAATTCAACGTAATAATAAACAAAGAAGAACGTAAATTTTTGTGATGTAGAATGATTCGTTGTGAAAATAAAAATAATTAATTTTAATCAATATCAACAATATAGATTGATAACGGAATTTTCATAATTTTTGTAATAGGTGAGCATTTTGAAACTTCTTTTAATTTTTGAATGTTAAAGTTCGTTATTTTATAATGAGTTTTTCAGATTTATTAAAAACTATTTGATTCTTGTGTTGTAGAAATGAAAATCAAACTAGTGTATCATGTAGTATATCAACAAAAGTCAGATTACAGAAATTCGAATACTTTTCAAAATTCTGAATGCTTTGTGATTTTCATTAAAATTTTAATGATTCACAAGTTACTGGTATTTTTGTAGTTCCAGAATCAATGGCATTAGATAAATGTTCTTCAGAATCTAAATAATTTTTATGAATTAAACATTTTTTTTATCACTATGAAGTTATTGGATTTATAATTTTTGATTTTTTGAAACTTACGAACTTTAAAAAAATTGTTTTACATTTTTATAGGATTCTATAGAGAATTCGTAAGATGAATTTCTGAATAGTTTTTGACAATCAACAAACGATATAAATAAAAAAATAAGTCAGTATAATTGGTAAATAATTAAATTTAAAAAGTGAAATATGTGTATGATTTTCAATATTACCAATGTCTAACTTAAAATTTTCTGTAAAAAATTTTCCAAATACTCTTTCTAACCGAATTTTTAATCCCAATTTTTTATCTATATTGCGCAGAGACAAAGTTAATAGAAATGGAAATTCGTCATAGGCAAAATTTTTGTTAAAAAAACCTGTATCATCTTTCGTATTTGTATAATACTTTATTTATCTCTAAACCGCATATTTTTCACTTATTTATCATAGTTGCTTTTTTTTACGTGAATAAATTTAAAATGTTTTAAATAACTGTTAAATAAAATAATAGAAAATTGCTTGTTCCATGCAAAACTTTTTTCAAAACTTGTTATGTCTCTCGAATTCTATATAATACCTGATTAATCTCGGAAGTGTATATTTTTCACTGACATATTTTGATACTTTTTTTATGTGAAATAATTTCTGAAAAACATTATCGACAACTGTTCAGTAAAAGAAATAAAAAAATCTGTTTTTCAAATCGGTCAATTAATAAAATTGATCTCAAAAATATAATGTGTGTATTAAAACATCACAAACGTCGAATATTACATTTTCGAACAACAAAAAGAATCACATTATACGATTTTCTCGATTTGCTGAGGAATAAAATATGTTTTGAATGAAGTCTTTGTTTCTCCAAAATAAATTGTACTATCTCTCGTATTCTACAAAATACTCGATTCGTCTCGAAAACGTGAATTCTCTACTAATTGATTTCAATCCGTCATCCCCCAAATTTTCAACAAAACGGTATTTAAAAAATATATATTTCCTCCTATTTTCCTCTAACACATTTCGAAATACCAAAACCTCCATTCACTTTATCGCTTTTAAATTCTGATCATACGCAGAAGTCGAGTAAGTTCCAGATTTTCCCAATTTTCTATCTTCCACAGAAGAGCCTTTCTCGATCTCCGAGCATTTCATTTCACCATTTCGTACGTGGGGTATTCATGGACAAATCACATTATTGTTGAGGATGATTAATAGCGCGCCAGGGAATATCAACCTTTGACTCGCGTCCTATGTGGACGATAACATTTGAGTTAATTGTTCTCACATTTTGCGCGTCAGTTGCAGTTTAAGTCTTGTGCATCTGTCCCGAATCGACGTTTCCCTACGCTTCCCATTATCGTCCCCGAACAATAACAGCGGCAATTACTTCATTTTCAATATGCAACTTTGCTCAAATATATCACGCTGGCATCGAGTCAATAAGGACTCGTTTTACTCGTTGCACTTGCGTACAACTTCATCCTCTGTTCGAGTGCCAATTTACTTCGGGTTTCAAAGTCTTTGTTAAGAAATGAAATATTGCACTCGATGCTGAGTGCAGTGCTATATTTTCAGCGATGTAACAGCGATTTATTTGCAGATTACGTACACTGAGAGAAGAAATGTTAACTATAAACATATGTATTTTCGGATATGGCGCAATAGATATATATTTGCCCCAAACGTATAACACTTTTGATCAAATATACGAGGTTTGTTCAAAAAGTATCGCGAATTTTGAATTTTCGCGGGCTACGTATGTTCGATTTTTGATCTTTGGTGGCATTATGTTGGTACTCATGACCCTCACTTATGTTGACAATTTCGGCCATTTTGAATGTCCAGTCAATTTTTGACAGCTATTGTGCGTGGG
>JAPYZL010099828.1:0-12164 GCA_030522825.1 Platygaster orseoliae
TTTTTTAAATAAATTTATTCATGACAAATATTTGTAATGAATTTTTTGTTGAATTTGTCCGGATTTTGGTGGCGCACCCTGTATACACAGGGTGTACCAAAATCCCCGTTCCAAAAAGAAATACAATAATCCCTATAACATTTCAAGTTAAAAAGTCCTTTGCCACTTTTTACAAAACTCAAAATTAAAAAAGTTTTTCAAGTATGAAATTTAAACAATAAATACGCTTTTTCGACAAGTGGGGATGAAAATCACAAACCAAAATCTAACCAAATTTTCTTCATATTTTCCCGAGTCGAAAAGTCCTTTGCAACTTTTCAAAAAACTAAAAACAAAAAAAGATATTCGAGTTTGAAATCTGAGAAATCTGATTGTTTGAAAATTCTAACTCGAATATCTTTTTTGATTTTGAGTTTTTCAAAAAGCGTCAAAGGACTTTTAGATTCAGAAAAATATGAAGAAAATTTGAGTAAATTTTGGTACGTGGTTTTTATCCCCACTCCTCGTAAGGGCACGTTTATGGTTTAAATTTCAAACTTGAATAACTTTTTTGATTTTGAGTGTTGTAAAAAGTGGCAAAGGACTTATCGACTTGAAATTCAAAAAGGAATATTGGATTTTTTTTGGTACGGGGATTTTGGTACACCCTGTATTATAAATAATAATAAATAATATACAAATTTCAAATTATTATATATGTAAATTGACTTTAAAATATGAAAAACATAAAAACAGTAAAAACTCCTACTTTTTCAACCAATCGACATATCAGAATGCTTTGAATATAGCATATTCCGCCATCTATAAAGAGAAACTTGGTATTTCTCGTTTCTCATCTAATACTATATGATAAATTTCAAATTCTCAATATTTTTTAACTTCAAAAAACTTCTATTACATATTCCTACAGAATATTTCCTAATAGTATGTAATTTATGAATAACAACAACGTACAGTCGGTGAGGTAGGCGGGTGTATAATTTTTTAATTTTTGTTATATATAAGTCACTATAGAAGTATTATAATAAATACTCAGACATTACTGAGGAAAGAAATCTCGTAATTTTTTTGTATTTTGAGATTTTGAACTCAACGTAGTTCAAAACGAATTTCAGAATTACGAAATAACTACTGTACCTGCTGCAATGTGCTGTAGATAATGTATATGAATTACATACTGTTACCTGTTACCGAATATTGCGTGCTCTACAAGACTCCAAGAGCCATCATCACCCAGTAAATGACTGTAAAAAACGTAATGACGACCTCAGATTTTGTTAATAAAGAGCGTACAAAGAAATCCTAAAGAGAAAAAAAAGATGGCATCATGGGGGTAGCCATTTTGATTGCTAAAAATTGACAATATATGTGCAAAAATATATTTAAACTATTCACTAACAAACATATATTCATTGATTAAAATAAAAATATTGAATATGACATGTGAAAATAAAATATAATAAAAATATTTTTAAAAAATAAAATAAAATCAATTTATATTTATATTTATATTTATTTTTTTCAAGTGGATCATCTGTAACTCCTTTAAACATAAGTTGTCAGATTTCTGGTATTATTGATTAAGATTATTGTAATATCAATTGTTGCAATATAAAATTTCAAAAATCATTATATATATATTCTTATTATCTAACAATGAATTTGTAGATTGTATAGAAATCTCGCAAAAAAAGTTTAATAACAAAATTTTACACATAAAAAGTAAATAAGCGCGCGCAATGGAATTGTAGTTAAAATATAAATTCGAATGCGCGCTCATTTTCTCCGCCATGTTTCCAAGCAACAAAAATTCTTCTCACGTGAGTCTTAGTTGGTAACAGTGAATCAGTGGTAGACAGTGGTAGACCATGGTAGACTCAAGAAACGTGTTTGACAGTGTTTGAAACGTTGAATATTTTTACCAATTTTTGCAAAAATAATCAATTCTAACCAAGAATGCAACACGACGACGTAAGTAATTTTCAACGCAAAATTACCATCGTTTCAAAATTAATAATGTAGCTAATTCAACTTTTTTTTCAACTACAGGTTACTTGGGGCCTTATAAACAGGAATCACTGTTCCCACAGAGTTCAGTGAGTACATCGTGAACATTTGCGAATTTCTTGTTGAATTGCGATACCAGGAATTTTCGCTAACTTTTATATTGTTTTTTGCAGTACAAAGACTCAAAAATTGTGCAGAAATGAATATAATTTGACGGGGTTGTGTTGCCGAGCGGCATGTCCACTGGCAAACAGCCAATATGCAACAATAAAGGAAGAAAAAGGTATTATTTACCTGTATATGAGGACACCAGAGAGGTAAGAATTTTTTTTTTTTTTTTTTTGACAATAATATTTTACTTGAATTTCACAATTAAATTTCGTGATAAATTGTGTATGTAAACATGTGGTTCTGATAACTTTTATTTTTATGTGATGAAAATTCTGATTTTCTTTGATAATAATTTAAAAATAATGAAAACAAATGTTCTAATTTAAAAATTTTCAAAGCTATAAAACTTGAAATATTGAAATAATTTTGAATATTAGAATTGTATTTCTAGGTTAGATATTATTATTTTTTGATTAATAAAATATTTTTATACATGTGACTTGAAATCAGGAAATAGGGTTTGAGAGGAAAAGCCGTAAGGCTCATATTACCTTTACGCTCTGGGTAAATGTCGCCCTTACGGTTTTTTCCCTCAAACCCTATTTCCTGATTCCAAGTCACATATTTCTATTACATATTTTCATTAATTATTAATATATATGTATTATTTATTTCTATAAATGATATTATTTTTATTTATACAATATTTGTATATTATTATTATTATTATTATTTCAATGAAATAGAACAAAGTTCTCACTGGGTGTGAAATAAATTCCAAAAAGAGGTTAACATCTCGATTTTCTCAGTCAATTTGTTTTTTCCGATTTATTAATTACAAATCGTCACGATTTGTAATTAATAAATCAGAAGAAACAAATTGACTGGGAAAATTGAGATGTTAACCTCTTTTAGGATTTATTATTATGATTTATATTTATTATAAATAATATTATTATTCATTTAATTATATTTCTATTTTTTTTTGTTCAATTTTATTATTCAAATTAATATAATTATCATTATTATTCATTTATTATATTTTTATTATTATTAGATAATAATATTATATTTTAATATACTGTATAGATTTTTATTGATAAAAATATTTATTTTTATTCATTTATCGTTATTCATTTATTTTCATTTATTTTAATGTATGATTTATATATTTAAGAATTTTGTAGAATGTGTTATTTCTATAAACTAGTCAACTAGTAAATATTTTATTTGATGATTTTGTAATTTTTTTTCAATTTTTATTATTTAATGTAAAATGAAATTTTAAAAATGGAGATAACTTTAAGGAAAGTAATAATTTTGTTTTTATTCAATTTTTGTGTTTTTTTAACTATTAAATATTTTATTTGATGATTTTGTAATATTCTCTCAATTTTTATTAATAAATGTAAAATAATATGTAAAAACTCGAGATACTCTTGAGAAAGAGAATAATTTTATTTTTATTTCAATTTTTCTGTTTTTTTTTTTAATCTTACTTTTTTTTGTAAATCAATGAAAATTAATAGTGTGAATAAAAAAAATATGATTTTTTACTCGAGTTATTAGAATGGAAAAAATTAAAAAATTTGAATTTGAACAATAAAATAAATTATAATACAAATTGAAATATTTATATTATATGTAAATATAGATTATAGTTAAAAATACAGTTCAACATTATTTTCCTCGAAATTAAGAACTCTACATTCCTGTCATTAATCACAATTTTATGTATTCAAATATAAATACATATTTACGACTTCTTTTTTTCCGGAAAATGTAAATATTTTTATTCTAAATCTAACTCAATTTTTTTTTAACCAACAATTCAATATTCTTGGAATACGAATTTTGAATTTTTTCTTTTTACACTCACAAATTCCTTTTTAACTATAACTCTTGATTCCAAGTCAAGATTTTTTACTGATATCAATTAAATATTTGTTTGACAAATAAATATTTTATTCGATGATTTTGTGATTTTTTTGTAGTTTTTATTATTTAGTGTAAAATAAAATATAAAAAATCGAGATACTCTTCAGAAAAAAAATATTTTAATTTTAATTTTTCTGTTTTTTTTTTTAATATTACTATTTTTTGTAAATCAATGAAAATTAATAGTGTGAATTAAGATAATATGATCAATCAAATCTATAAGCATACAAATTGAAATATTTATATTATATGTAAATATAGATTATAGTTAAAAAAACTGTTCAAAATTTTTTTCTACGAAATTAAAAACTTTACGTTCTTGTCATTAATTGCAATTTTATGAATTCAAATATAATTTTTAGTTTGAATACTTATATACCTCTAATTTTTTTCTGGAAAATTAACATCTTTTTATTCTAAAACTAACTCAATTTTTTTTTAAACTAACATTTAAATATTCTTGGAATACAAATTTCAAAATTTTCGTTTTTACACTCTCAAATTTCTTTCTAACTATAATTCTTGATTCCAAGTCAATTTTTTTACTGATTTCAATCAACTATTTGTTTGACGAATGAATATTTTATTAGATTATATTGTAATTTTTTCGTATTTTTTATTATTTAGTGTAAAATGAAATTTAAAAAATGGAGATACTTTTGTGGAAAGGAATAATTTTGTTTTTATTCAATTTCTATGTTTTTTTAACTAGTAAATATTTTATTTGATGATTTTGTAATTTTCTCTCAATTTTTATTATTAAACCTAAAATAAAATATAAAAAATAGAGATACTCTTGAGAAAGAGAATAATTTTATTTTAATTTTAATTTTTCTGTTTTTTTTCCTTTTTTTTTTTTTGTAAATCAATGAAAGTTAATAGTTTGAATAAACAAAATATGATCGGTAAAGTATGTAACAATACAAATTGAAATATTTATATTATATGTAACTATGAATTATAGTTAGAAATACAGTTCAAAATTTTTTTCTTTGAAATTAAGAACTCTACGTTCTTGTCATTAATCACAATTTTATGAGTTCAAATATAATTTTTAGTTTAAATACTTATGTACCACTACTTTTTTTCTGGAAAATTCAAATCTTTTTGTTTTGAAACTGAATAAATTTTTCTAAAATTAACATTTAAATATTCTTAGAATACGAATTATTCATTCAAATCATGATATTAATTAAATATTTGTTCGACGAATAAATATTCTATTCGATGATTTTGTAATTTTTTTGTAGCTTTTATTATTTAGTGTGAAATGAAATTTAAAAAATGAAGATACTCTCGAGGAAGGGAATAATTTTGTTTTTATATAATTTTTGTGTTTTTTTAACTACTAATTTTTTTTGTTCAACATTGATACTTGCAAATTAAAGAAATGTTATATTTCGTTACATAGTTCTTTCCACATATTTTTAAACTTTGCAAATCGATGAGAGTTATTAGTGTAAATAATAAAAATATGATCAATAAAATATATAACCATACAAACTGAATATTTAAATTATATGTAAGTATAGATTATTGTCAGAAATACAGATCAAAATTTTTTTCTTCGAAATTAAGATATCTGTTTTTGTCATTAATTGCAATTTTATAAATTTAAAATATAATTTTTAGTTTGAATACCTATATACTACTACTTTTTTTCTGAAAAAAATTAATCTTTCTATTCCAAAACTGAATTTGATTTTTTTTTAGACTAAGGATCAAAAATTTTGGAATACGAATTTCAAAATTTTTGTCGTTACACTCACGAATTTTCTTCGAACTATAATTTTTGATTTTAATTCTAGGCTCGTCACTGATAACAATTAAAAATTTGTTTGACAAAATTTAAAAGTCAAAAGAAAACCATGAATTTCGAAATTGCAACTGTTTTCATTTGAAGTGATAAATGGTATATTTAAGAAAAAAAATGTCAGATCTTGCATATCAAAAAAAGCAAAATTTTAATATAAAATTTGTATTATTCTTGTGTTACTTCAATGTTTATTTATATCATTAATAATAGTTTTGTTTATTCGTATTTATCATCTTTTCAATCTCGATATCTAAATGTCAATGAAAATAATGTATTGTATTGAAAATCTGAATTTTATACAACTCTGAATTTTTTCAAATGAAAATTATGTATTTTGAACAATAAGTCGAAAAATTTGAATATTTATATTTCAAAACTTTTTAATTATTATTAATTTTTCTAACAAGAATTTCACAATCTCATGACTTGAGAATTTCTATTTTTACTATTTATTTGTCTTTGAAATTCTAAATATAGAAAAGCAATAATTTTCATGAAAATTATGCATTTTAAAAATAATAATAATTACGAGTGTTCTTACTCTCAGAAAATAACACAATGATAAATTAGAATTTACATTCCTTTTTCATTCTAATCTAATGTTACTTTATATTTCTTCAGATTTTCTACTAAATGTAAGTGCTGGCTGATTTTGAATATAATTATTGATTGATTGATTTTTTATAAATATGTTTTTTAAGCTGAAAATTCATATATTTTTGAGTGTTCAATTTTAACCTAGAAACTTTTTTCTCTTTTAATTAAAAAAAAATATTACTTTTTTCCTATAACTTTAAATTCCAAAATTATATATGCTAAAATTTTTTTTTAAACTTCGATATTACTTAAGTTGATTTTTTGCTTTGAAATTCGAAAATGGGATGATTTATCTGAAATATCAATTAATCAAAGCTTAAAGTACAAAATTGATTGACCTTATTATTTATGAATTTAAGTTTAATTTGCAAACTTTTGAAATTTTTACAACTTTTCATGCACTCGAAACTTAGTTTCGAGTGTAGTTTATTAAAATTTTGTCAACACTTTTTTTATTTTAATCAGAACTTTATGAGAAATGAAATTTTCAGCTACAAAAAAAAATATTTATAATATTTTTAATTGTAGGGAAAAACTAATGAGTATAAAAATGTAGAATCCATCACTATAAATTAAGCAATGTCATTTTTGTTCTTTTTATAATTAAAATTCATGGAAAATTTATATTTAGTATTTCGAAGGCTTTACATTGATTTCCTATTTGTGTGAATAATATAAAAACTTTTCAACAGTGAAATTTTTAGAATAATCTTTAACGTTCAAATTCTAAAACACAACATTACTTTGCGAATAAATGAAATTTACAAATAGAAGTAAAACTTAAATTTTCAAACAACAACGAAAACTTATTTATAAAATTTATAATTTCAAAAATACGACATTATAAGATGTTGACAAAGTTTACTATGTTGAAAAATCACACGAGCATTTTTTTCTGAGATTTACCATCAATGATTTAAAAGTAAAAAAACAGTAAATTCAGCGAGGACTGTAAAAATTGTCGAAAAAAAATTCATCAAATCATCGATGATGAAATTTGTCGTTTTAAAAAAAGGTTGAACTTCTAAGATTCTTGTAAGAAAAACTTTCTTCATAAAATTTTGTTTCTTGTGGAAATATTTACAAACAATTTTTTTCATAAATATTCCAGTTCATAAGAAATGTACAAGGCATAAATATTTTCTTATAAAAAATTTGAAATTTATTACAAAAGTGTCACTGGTTTTTAGAATTTTTCTATTTCTTATAAGAATCAAAATCAATAGTATATAATTTTTTTCAGTGAATTTTCAAATTTAGAATTTGAATCATAATTTTGGAATCTAGAAATGAAATTTCAGAATTCGAATCATAATGTTTGAATTTAGGATTCAAATTTCAGAATTTGAATAAGGATTGTAGAATTTGGAATTTCAATTTCAGAATTTGAATGAGAATTTTTGAATTGAGAAATCAAAATTTAGAATTTGAATCAGAATTTCTGAATTTAGAATTCAAATTTCAGAATTTGAATAAGAATTGTCAGAATTTTTAAATTCTTGACTTTTCCACTGAATTCAGTTAATTCTCATATTCATTATTCAAATTTAAGAATATGAATCAGATTTATCAGAATTCAGTAAAGTTTCACAGTGAATTCTTTCAATTTGTTCTTTCTTTCAATGAATTCTTGAATTTTTTTCAGTGAATTTTTGAATTTAGGATAAAAATCAGAATTTTTGAATCTAGAATTGAATTTTTAGAATTCCAATCAGAATTTTTGAATTAAGAATTCAAATTTGAGAATTTGAAAAAGAGCTTTCAAATTTAGAATTCCAATTTCTGCTTTTTAATAAAAATTTTTGAATTCAGAATTGAAATTTCAGAATTTGAATCAGCATTTTTATCTTTAGAATTCAAATTTCAGAGTTTGAATCAGCATTTTTAACTTCAGAATTCAATTTTCAGAATTGTTGTATTCTTGAATTTTTAGAAAATTCCTTGTTAAGGGCTTCGTGAAATTTGTTTTTTCAAGGATTTACATTATTTTTGGTAAATCACTGAAAAAAATTTTCGTCTGATTTGCCAACGTTGTTAACTTTATGAACATCATTATAAGTTAGAAAATAAGTCAATTCATATTTAATCCTACGATAAAAAACCAAACGGACTATTTGTTAATACGAATAATAACATGATAATTTGCTAATTTAAACTTTTTTTGTCTCATTATTACAGGATTATGTTTCCTCGAAAATCCTGGGAAAAAGTGAAACTTTCCCGAAACTTCGAAAAAGCGATTCATCAAATTAATGAAAATTTGTTGTTCTGGCCTGGATTTATAAAATCAAAATGCAAACAAAGATTCGTGAAAATCACTCAATACCTCATTCGAATGAGAAAAATCAAACTGAGGAGGCAAAAGAAACTTGTTCCTCTGCAACGGAAAATTGAAAGGCGTGAAAGACGACGAGAAGAAAAAGCCCTCATTGCTGCAAAACTGGACACCAACATCGAAAAAACGCTTTTGGCCAGGCTCAAAAACGGAGCTGTAAGACATTTTTTTTTTTAATATTTTACAAGAAATGGCGTTCTTTATACTAAACTTTGTTCATGATTTTTCAGTACAAAGACATTTACAACATACCGCAAATGGCTTTCGATAATGCTGCCGAAGCAGTTGAAATCGAAGGAGATAGTGACATTGAAATCGAAAATGAAGAGGTAAATTTTTCCTGAATTTAAAATATAAGTGGGATTTTACATAATTATTCTTGTAACTAACTTAATTTATTAAACATATTTCAGGAAAACGTTCCATTAGATCCAGAGATTGAGAGAGAATTTGTGGCAGACGAAGAACTAGAAAACGAAATGGTAATGTGTAAATTAAACCATACTTGAAATATTCATAATATTTTGAATCATACTTAACTGGTTTTTGAAAAATTACTACTGATTTTTTATGCTTTTCAGGATTACGACAGTGAGTCAGGAAATGTAGAAGAGACTGATTTGTCGGAAGAGTCTGAAACGAGCGATATTGAGGTACGAATAAATTATACATTTTTTTTTAAGATACTGATTAAGATATATTAAAAAATATGTTTGTTTACAGGATATTGCAGCTCCAACGAAATTGAGAAACGTCATGTGGCGAAAACCACGACCACGAGTTGAAGTTGAATATGAAGATGAAGAGGGACCACAAAGACAGCGACTTAAAAATTAGTTGGGTTTGATAGTAATCCTGGTTTCTAGATTTTTCTAGATTGAATATTGATTTCAACATTGAAAATAAAAGTTATGAATTTAATTAAATTTGTTTCCATTATTCAGTTACCAAAATTTTTTTTAAATCATAAAATGAAATATCATAAAATATTTATGATAGACAAGAAATATTTATGATAAAATGCAAGCAAATTTTATGTTTTTCGTACATTTGTTTACATTTTCGGTTCCTAATCAAGGTTGTTGCAGAAAATGATCACATGTTTTGCTAAGTTTTCTTCGACTTATAATTCGAGTAGCATAATGTTTCAATTGATTATTTATTTTGAAATGTAAACAGATTATGAATCTGTAAACATGTGACATGTCGAATAATTTCTCGGTAATTTTCAAACTACAAATTAAAGAAAAAGAAAATTGAAATTCAATGCAAATTAATTGCATTTTTCATTTGATTTTTTTTTAATTTGATTCAATTTGCGTGATTTACAATTTTTAATTAAAAATTTTTTTTCAATTTTAATTGAATTTGCAAACAATTGAATGCAAATTATTTGAAAATAAGAATTACATGCAAATTTAAGAAAAAGAAAATAGCAAAACATGCATAAGAAGTAATTTTTGGGGGGGGGGGGTCGAAAATTGTTGAAAATATTTGGGATTAAAAATGAAAAACCTTAAAATAGTTTCTAAAAATCTAAAAGTGGTGAAATATTTTTGTTCTGGCAAAAACTGCCAAAATATTTATTGACAAAATTTTTATGTAAATAAATCTTTTTGGTTGCCCTGCTTATGACAATGTTATGTTTCTGAAATCTCTCTCGTGTAATGTAACTGAAATTTTTAAACATGACATTCTACAAAATGTTGAAACATATCATTCTACAAAAATTTTTCAGTAATGAATAATTTAAAAGTATCTAAAAGGTTTCTGTATCATTTCTGTAACGGTGCAGAAACATTACTGATAAAAATTTGACTCGTGTGTATTTTTGGTGGAAACTGTTGAAAGTTCGAAAATCACATGATGCATTACATTGAAAATATTTTTTTCAAAGAGAGAGTTATATCTTCATCTTTTCTAGAAAAATTTGTATAACACAATGTCCAAACCGTAATGTCCAAAGGTTTTTATGTCCATCTAATTTAATGTCCAGATTTTCTTATTATTTTACTCTAATTTAATCTTTGAATTGTGTACATGATGTTCAAAATTTCAACATTTTTAAAAAATTAAGAAACTGAAAATTTTCTAAATAGTCGATAATTTTATAAGTAGACAATATAAATTTTGTGCATTGTGATCATTATCATATTTTTCGGAAGAGTGTAGGTATAGTTTTTTTTTAATTTTATGAAAAAATTTGGAAGTATTCAAAAACTATTATGAGTAACACGAATTTGAATGAATTTTTTTCGATTATTATTGTTAAAATATAAAGAAAATGAAAAAGTATTGGGATAATTCTCCAGGTTGTTGTAAATTCTATAAAATTTTAATGCTTTGTTGAATTTCAGATTGTGTTAAGAAATTTTGTACATCGTGAAAAATTTACAAATTCTGAAAAATTACAGGAACCGTGTAATATACTACATTTAAAAATATTATACTACATTTAAATATCAAAAAATGTTTTATTGTATGGATACAGTCCAAAATTTTTAAAATTTTAAAAATAATCTAGACGATAATATAACTTTAAAAAATGTTACTTATTTGTAAAAAATTTTAATGTGTTCGGTTAAACTAGAATTAAATAATTGATTTATTCTTGGTATTTTTGGGTATTTAATTTTCATATCATTTTCAAGTTTTTTGAAATCAAAAACTGATACTCGCACAAAGATGCCATATAATTGTAAAAATTCAATTCAAATTTGGAGTTTCAGAAAATTTTCAACAATTTCAATTTCTATGAACTACAAATTGTAAGTTTTTTTTCATGTCTTCATTTTTTTTACATAAATCAAAAAATTTTTTCTGGAGTTTTGCATTTTACATATTTTTTTTTATTTATTGCATATATTATTGTAAATATGTTAATTCACAAACATATCTTGAACATTTTATATATAAACAATATTTCCCAAAATTGATAGAATTTGGTTTTACAATATTTTTTGGACATTACATAATTTATTGAACATTATGTACTTTTGGAAATTATTGTACCTAATCCTTTCGATGAGTTTAATGAACTGTTTATATGTTTAAATCACATTCACTGTGTAAATGATATTCCTTCATGAAAGTTTTTCTACGCAAGTTGAGAATTATATTTTTTTCAACAATGTGAAAGAGTGCAAGTTTTTAAGGGGGGGGGGGGTAAGGGATAACTTGAAACAAAAAACATTTTTTTCGCTGATTTTTTACGGAAATACAGCTCAAGCAAATTTATTCAAACTTTTTTTGAATTATAAAACATCATCTAGAGAATATTTTGTTAAATTTTTGTAATTAAATATTGAAAAATAAGCCGGTGACAGAGCGTTTCCCAAAACGTCTTTTTGAAAACACGTT
>JAPYZL010099907.1:0-34498 GCA_030522825.1 Platygaster orseoliae
TAGTTTTCAGAGTAAACGATAAAACGATATTACTCTGAGGTTCCAAAATCTAGAATTATTCAGCATTTATCAATTCTTGACTTTTTGTACTAATAGATACATATTCAAGTACTCCACAATCCCAAAATTTCTATAGTTGAGGAGTTATCGGAATTACTAGATTTTTCGGAATTCCTGAATTCTCTAGATTCCTAAATCTCGAAATTTTCAGGATTCTTGAAATTATCGTGATTACTCAAATTTTCCATACTTTACGGGGTTTTCTGAGTTTTTTAAAGTTTTCTCGGATTTTTCAGGATTTCCCGGCAATTTCGGGATTTCCCAGATTTTTCGGGATTTCCCAAATTTTTCGGGATTTTTCGGAATTCCTGAATTCTCTAGATTCCCAAATCTCGAAATTTTCAGGATTCTTGAAATTATCGTGATTACTCAAATTTTCCATACTTTACGGGGTTTTCTGAATTTTTTAAAGTTTTCTCGGATTTTTCAGGATTTCCCGGCAATTTCGGGATTTCCCGAAAAACTCGGGATCCGTCCCGACCCCATGCAAAATTTCCCGACCCATCCCGACCCGTCAAATTCTCTATCCCGCACACCCCTAGTATTTTTATTTCAGTGAGATGAAATTACTCGATTTTTCACAGTTAAAAATTTTTTCTCTAGAATTTGAAAATGTGGATCATCTTTCACTGATAACTAAAAAAAAAACTTAAATTTATACAGATTATTCTGATAAATATTTTCACAAATACGTTATATATTTTAATTTTTAAATTTTTAAACAATCTTTTATTCAGTTGGTGCCGATCATAAGACTCCAACCATTTAAAGCAAAATTTTTTTTTATTATTAAAAAGTTTAACTGTCAACTATAAAAAAATATAAACTTCATTGTTCACAGTTTCTATTAATAGAAATGTCATATTTTATCATGAAATATCTAAAAAACTACCTCCTCCCATCCAAAAAAAGACGTTCTTTTTAACTCTGACTCAGAAATTGAATATTTGGAGGTTGCATATGTGGCCATTTTTCAGCTATATCAAAAGAAGAAGCTGATGATGGACCGAACAGAGTTCAATTGCCGTATACCGGTTATTCGGAAGAGTTCCTAGACCGTTTGGAGCCAAATGGAAATATTCCCGCCGATAAAGATCGTCGCTACGGTAAGACTTTGAGCCGTTAATTGGTCATAAATTTCTCGTTTGCTTCGCTTGGCGAATTCGGGGAATAAAAAATTAACTGGAATACGTGTTTTTATCGCTCGGAATGGATTGTAACGCAATCAAAGAATTTTAAGGAGGTACTCTTATATGACGGAAATTTTTCCAAGCAATTTTTGGAATTTTTACCGTAAGAAAAATTTTAATTTTTATAGATGCGATTTTGCCAAAATCTATATAATTATTTAGAATCGGTAAAAATTGCATATGTGATGCGATTTGAGAAAAGATACCTGAAGATACAAATCGTTTAGGCCTACTATCTAATGCTTTTGAGACAGATAATGTACCTTAACTATCGGTACCTTAAGGTATCTTTTCTCAAATCGTGTCACATATGTATATTCTCAAGGTCTATAAAAATGTTTAAGCATGATTAAAAATTTCACAATTACTAGAAATCAATTGATTTTCAAAAATTATGTTTTTAAATTTAATTTTTTTAAAAATTGATAAACCTTGAATCCTGAAGCGAATGATTATAAAAATCTATATAGAAATTCATAAAAATGTTAGAAAATCGTTTAAATGGTACAGTACACAAATAATACTGGAAATCTGCATAGAAGGTACTTTTAACTGAAAAATCAAATTAAATACTCTTACTCTAAAAACTTGCAATTCTGTAGCATTGAATTCTAGCTATTTATAGAGTGATTCATAGAAATACTCAAAATCAAAATATCTAAAAAATACTAGAATATACTACACAATTTTGAAAAATATAGTACATTACAAAAATTCTAGAAATCTATGCAATACATAAAATTTGCGTTGTTCAAAATTTTCTCAAAAAGAAATCAAAAATATTTTAATTTTTTAGAACTTTGATTCCTATTATAGTATCGAATTCTAAAAGCTGAAGAGAAATCCATAATAATTTCAGGAAATCCTTCAAGTCGTAGAAATACTCAAGAATCATGAAAAATACCTAAAATATTAGAAAAAAACATCTAAAGTTCAGGAATCTGAAACTCACAAAAATTGAACTTCATTATATTTCATACGAATATGACAAATTAACAATTTCGGAGCCCAAAAATTGTATAACTTGAAAATCCCAAAAATTAAAAAAAAATAAAAAGTCATATTCCTATAACCAGATCGTCGAAAATGTAAAAATTAGAAAATAACAGAGAAAAGATATGTTTTCGAAAAATCCGCCCCGAAAATTTTTTCTGCCTACGCCGCTGTATTGTGCATATTTCGTGTATTAACGTAATTTTGTATGTAAGTTTAAAAGTGATTTTATAATGCATCAAAGCTTGGTTCAACGAACAATTATTTTTGAATAATTGTTTTGATATTTAAGAACTCTCAAAGAATGTCGAGAATGTTGAAGTAATTGAACAAATCATTAGACTTACAAATATTTGCATTGTTTGTTAAAAATATTTTGATATTTTGTGAATTTGAACGTCTTACAGTCTTTATAAAAATTTGAGAAAATAAAAATTTTATATTTACTTATAATTAATTTTTATATTCTACATTTATATAATAATATATTTTTCATATAATATTATATTTATTTCAGAAGTATATCAAATATATAATATATTTATAATATATTTTATATACTTTATATGATAATATATTTTTATATTATTTATAAATATATGGGTCATTTCATGGGAGATTTACAGTCAAAATTTTTTTTTCGTGTTTTCAGATCGAAAATAATCGACGCGTATTTTTTTTTTCAATGTGATACTTGAATATTTCGAAATATGATTTTTCGAAGTTTTGTAGTATGTAAAATAACTTTTTTTTATGGCAAACTGTTAAAACAGTTTTGAAGATAAAATGTTCCTTTTGCACCTTAATTTTTCCTAGGCGTACAAGCTTTAAAAAAAAACTATAGCACATCTACCATTGTTTTTTTTAACAACAATATAGTGCATTGTTATAAACAAATTCATTTTTTCCAAACTTGGAAATATTATTTTTCGATTATTTTTTTAATCAATTTTTTCATAATGTTTATCAATTTTTGGAGTAGAGAAATGAAAATTGTAGGTGTAACGAATTTTCTTAATTTTCCCCGCGCGTTGCAGCGAGCGAGTTACTTCGCGCACTTTGACAGCAGGCAATGGTGTATAGAATAAGTTTACTTATAGGCAGTGTTTATGTCAAAATTTTTATTTGCTCATGTTAACACTTGAATTTTACAACTTGGCCTTGTTCTTTATTGTTTATAATAATAATTTTTTTTTCAATTATTTTACAATACAAGTATAAAAAAACGTTGTCAATCATTTTTCTTTGATTGGGCGTTAGTTTCCTGATTTTTCATTTTAACAATTAACAATTAAGGTGCAAAGGGAACATTTTATCTTCAAAACTGTTTTAACAGTTTGCCATAAAAAAAAGTTTTTTTACAGACTACGAAACTTCAAAAAATCATATTTCGAAATATTCAAGTATCATATTGAAAAAAAAAAATACGTGTCGATTATTTTCGATTTGAAAACACAAAAAAAAAATATTTGGTTGAAAAAAAATTTTGACTGTAAATCTCCCATGAAATGGCCCATGTATAAATTATAATATTTATATATTTTTATATTTATATATTTTTTGATTTTATGAAAATTTGGAAAAAATTAATAATATACATATTGAGAAATGCACACTTACAAATTAACTGAGAACCCTGCAATAGATCGCCGAAACGAAACTTGGCAAATCAATTCAAACTTCCGAAATTTCTCAATTCATGGCATTTTACAAAATCGTTGGTTTTAGGTTGGCCAAGTGTTGGCGACCGCGATAGGGTACATCGGCAACTTTCCGTTTCGAGCGACTCCAAACTTTTGGATGAGGATATTCGGGAGGAAGCCAAAGTCATTTTACGACCTAGAAGACCTCCTCGGCCGAAATCCGAGGTTTTTTTAGGGCCCACAACGCAAGCTCCAAGAAGAATAAAAAGATTATCTGCATTTGGGGTGTGTGCATTATCTGACAGTTTTTCGACTTTTCGAGTTTTGTTATTGCGTAGACTAAATATCTTACACTTTTGGTTGACTGAGTAAACGTGGCTTTTGACAGGGGGACTCACCATTCGGTAAATCGGAGGCCTACATAAAACTAGAACAATTGGGGGAGGGTTCGTACGCCACAGTGTTCAAGGGTTTTAGTCACCTGACGAAGCAGGTCGTCGCGCTCAAGGAGATTCGGCTACAGGAGGAAGAGGGCGCCCCGTTCACAGCCATCAGGGAGGCAAGCCTTCTCAAGGAACTGAAACACAACAACATCGTGACGTTACACGATATCATACACACCAGGGAAACGCTGACCTTTGTGTTCGAGTACGTTCACACAGACTTGTCGCAATACATGGAAAGGCACAGCACCAACAACGGAGGACTTCCACCAGGAACCGCCAAATTGTTCTTGTTTCAACTTTTTCGGGGACTTTCCTACTGTCACAGAAGGTGCGAAACATTTATGTCATTAGTAAATCATTGTATTATAAAAAAATATCCCTTCTCCTTTCTTGCTTGGTGAGACTTACGAAGTTTCACTTTATGGTGAGCCATTAGAAATTTTGTTTCATAGTAGACCATAACGATTTTCAATTAAACTATTTATATAAATAAGACAAATATAAATAAATACAAACAAACATTTGAAATTTCTATTGTACATATTTCAGTATTGTACAGTATATGTATTTTTTTAAAAGATAATTTAATTCAATAACATGATATGATAGGATCAGATAATATAAGATTATATCATAAAAGATATGATAAGATGAAAATAATTAGCTGTTGGCATCAACGCAGCTGCGTTAAATAAAAGAAATAGCAATCGAATCGTGTGATTTTCTCAGGAGGGTTCTTCACCGAGACGTGAAACCCCAAAACCTCCTGATCAGCGAAATCGGTGAGCTGAAGCTCGCTGACTTTGGTTTGGCAAGGGCGAAGTCGGTGCCGTCTCACACGTATTCGCACGAGGTCGTGACTTTGTGGTACCGACCACCGGACGTGCTCCTAGGCTCCACGGAGTACTCGACGTCCTTGGATATGTGGGGCGTTGGCTGCATCTTCGTCGAGATGCTGACGGGGGTGCCGACGTTTCCTGGGGTGCGTTGCACTTACGACCAACTGGACAAGATCTTTAAGGTCCTGGGCACGCCCAACGAGGACACTTGGCCAGGCGTGACACAACTTCCTGGGTACAGGCACAACAAAATGGTGTTCTACCCAACGCGGAAATTAGGGTTGACGTTTCCGAGGCTCTACGACATACCAGAAGCCGAGAGCATGGCGTCCTCGCTCCTGCAACTCGACCCTGACAAGAGGATAGGGGCTGAGGACGCGCTGCATCACGCTTACTTTTCCACATTGCCTGGGATACTGTACGATTTACCTGATGGTGAGTGAGCTCTCGATATATTAGTGATGATCAGGGCAACCAAAAATATTTTGACACTTAGATTTTTCGTAAATATTTTAAGGTTTTTCATTTTTATTCCAAAATTACTTCAACAATTTTTGAACATGAAAAATATTTACTTTTTATGCAAGATTCGCCATTTTCTTTTTCTTTAATTTGCATTTAATTATTTGCAAATTAAATCAAAATTAAAAATTTAAAAAATGCAAATTAAATTTAAAAAATTGAATTAATAATGCAATTGATTTGCAGTTAACTATAATTTTCTTTTTCTTCAAATTAATTTAATTCATTTCATTTTCTTTGATTTGCAGTTTGAAAATTACCAAGAAATTATTCGACATGTCACATATTTACAGATACATAATCTGCTTACATTTCAAAATAAATAATCAACTGAAACATTATTCTTTTCGAATTATAAGTCCAGGAGAACTTAGCAAAACATGTGGTCATTTTCTGCAACAACTTTGATTAGGAGCCGAAAATGTAAACAAATGTACAAAAAACAAAAAAATTTGCTTGCATTTTATAATAAATATTTCCTATCATAAATATTTCCCTGTTTTTTCATACATAAATAAATAAATATTTTGCATTTTATTGTAAATATTTTGGCAGTTTTTGGCGAAACACAAATATTTCGCCACTTTTCGTAAAGATTTTAAGGTTTTTCATTTTTAATCCTCCATTTTTTCAACAATTTTTTACAAAAAAAAATATTCACTTTTTATGCATGTATTTATTATGAAATATTGGTCATTTTCTTTAATTTGCAGTTTGAAAATTACCGAGAAATTATTTGACATGCCATATGACTACAGATCAATAATCTGTTTACATTTCAAAATAAATAATCAAAATAAATAAAAATGCGTCGAAGAGAATTTAGAAAAATATGTGTACATTTGCTGTAACAACTTTCATTAGGAGCTGAAAATGTAAACAAATGTACAAAAAACATAAAATTTTCTTTCATTTGATTATGAATATTTCTTGCATATCAATAGCCTATCATAAATATTTCACTGTTTTTTCATGCATAAATAAATAAATATTTTGCATTTTATCGTAAATATTTTTGGTTGCCCTGATGATGTTTAATGGTGTACACGCCTTCACGCTGAAATCATCCAACTTTGGGGGATGTCCTTCAACTTTCGTGGATTTTTTATTGAAAAAAAAAGGAATGTCATTCTTATATGGAATCATTTTTTATATGAAATTGACTTTTATTCGAAATTCTTGTCTACCACGTCTAACGTGTATGAGCAAAGTTAGTACGCTTGTGGTCGATAGGTGGCTACACTGAATTTGTTCTCAAATGCGAATTATTGTAGAATTACAAAAATGTGGGTGGTAACCATCTTTTAACGATATTAACATTGAAATATATAATAAAGGAAATTTCGAAACTATAGTCATCAAATAGGGATGTTGATTAAAAAAAAAACGTTTTCTATATAATCGATTTTTTTAAAACAATTGTTTGGGACATTGATTTTTTTAATGAAAAATAAATAATATCAAAAATCGATACTTATATTTAAAAAATCGATTTTTCAACGATAATCATGGATAATCGATGCATATTCAAGAAATCAATTTTTTAAAATAACAATTCTTATTAGGAGTTGTCTACATATTACGTCATCATATTGAAGAGACAAAAATATCACTGAAAAAAAAGTATATGAAAATCAGCCATACGTGGCATAGTTTTTGCCGTACGTCTATTCCACCTATGCGTATTTATATCTCCTATACCGCGAAACTTTCGTCCACGGCTGCGTAGCATAGCCACGTTACCTATGCCGCAAAGGAGGGAGTACCCCTATTAAAACATCTAACGTACGTATTGCCCGTGTACTGCATAGCTGCGATCTGCGCTTAACTCTACCTATACTGCATATACGGAATGCACCTATGCCGCACCGCGCGGCTCGAAATACTATTAGCATATGGCTCTCGACTTTGCGGCATAGCGCGGCGAACTAGATTCTCGCTCCAGGAGCTATACTTTTTTTTCAGTGTATAAGCCAACGTTAAAGAGAAAGAGACACATACAAAGAAATTGATGACGTAATATGTGGACAGCCCCTTATTGATAGCTAAAAAAAGGTTATCCTGGTAAGTAAACAAAATCGGAAACGATATTGAGATTTTACGGCGATATTTCGATACAATCGAAGATGAAAAGACACGCTCAGAACAAAAACGGGGAATAGCCTATGTATTTTAAATGGGCTATTCCCCGTTTTTGCTCTGAGTGTGTCAAAAAATCGTATCCAAAAAATCGATAAAAAATTAATATCCCTATCATCAAATGAAATTGAAAAATACAACTGTTTTGATAAATTTTTAAGAAATTTTTTTGAACCAAGTGTTTGAATAAAAAATTTCTTATGAAACTAATTTTGTCATAAATTTTCTACAGGAAATAAAGTTATCAAAGAAAAAAATTTTCTTATAAGAATTATATACAGTCGATCTTGTAACAATTTGTATAAGAAATTCTGGTAAGGTTTTTATAAGAGTCAAAATCTCTAGGGATGGAAGAAATCGACTAAGGTTTTGATTCGAAAAAAATGTGTAAGTTTTTGAGAAATGTATTTAAATTTCTAAGACTTGCTAAAGACATGATACAAAGTCTAGAATTAAATTTTTTACATATTCAAATCAAAAGGATACGACTTTTTTCTGAAGTCGTATATAAGTTTTTCTATTCAAGTGACCGTAGAGTCAAGATAATAATAATTGACAAATTTGAAAAAAATTAATTTTAGAGTTTGTTTCATGAATTATTTTGCATACATTCATACATTTTTGTGCATTTGTCAAAAATTTATGAATTTTAATGAGGAACATATGAAAAAATATATGTATGTTTCCGAATTGAAAATTCAGTCAATTCGTTGCATGTGTCTATACTCTTATTTGACTCCAATTTTGCCAAATAGCTTTTTATTTATCTAGGCGTAAAAGTATGACATTTTGCGGCGGGACCAGTGTTTTAAAAACAAGGATAAAAGTTATGTGCATCTGTAAAAAAGTTCTTTTCGTAAATTTAAAACATTAATTTCTACTGCTAACAATAAAACAAAATCCACTCAAAAACGAAATTCTCAGAGAATTTTCTCTTAGCTATTTTTCACAAAATTCAAAATCAAAAAAGATATTACAGTTTAAACATTTAAGGCAAGGGAAGCGCCACATTTCGCGTCTCTCTCGTTCTGGCGTGATTTCCATTATATGCATCTCTTTCACATTCACTTAAACTTTTCACTCAAATATCTTTTTTGATTTTGTCAATCACTCTGTATAATCTTTGTTTACCCGAATATTTTTTCTTGCAGAAGTATCGATATTCAGCGTGGAAGGCGTCCAAATGTTTTTCAACTCCCACTCCTTGATCCTGATGAACAAATAAATCTGCAAACCAACCCGTGTCCAAGACGAGTTCTTGAGAAGAAAAGTAAAACAAAAACGTCCCCAAGGTATGCGGAATCAAGCAGCGAAAGTCTAAAAGTCGAGAATCCGGCCATGAAATCGGAAATACTCCGCTGTCAATTCCGGTCGTTTGCTCTTTGCGATCTATTTCGTTCTCGGCGAATTTCATTTCGAGAAAAAAGAAAAAAAAATACAAAAAGCTGACAAGTTTCGACGTATGGAATGGGAAATCAAATTGCGTCCAAGTAAAGAAAAGATTGGATAATTATGAGTTGCTTCAAGACAAAGGTTACTCAACTGGGTATAACGAAAAATGTTGTGTATTCGCGAAATTTATCCATGTTCACGTTGGCCATAAATCGAGAGCACGCACGGCTCGCTTCGAGTCTTAGCTTTAAAATTGATACTAATCAAAAACGAGTCGTGGAAAAACGACGAAGATTCGAACCCTCCCCTAGGAAAAAATATTGATTTCGCCCGAGGTTCAGAAGATCCGTTTTCGAGCGCGTACATTTATTCGGCGCTCGGGAAAATTTTTTTCGCGGTAGAACGATGGTAACAGCGAATTCGCGGAACAACGTATCATCAATTTATCGATGTCATTTCTAGTTGGAAAATTTAGAGACGTAGGGAAAAGGGAGGAGAGACTAGAAAAAAAAAATTTAGAACCGAAGGTTTCGTCGTGGCTTAGTCGCGCGAAATTTAGATAGAAAGTAGTATATCTATGCGAATTCTAGCGCAGGGCGGAGCTCCTCAGTGAGGTAAAATAATTTTTTAGTTTTCCGAAATTATTATTTATATTTGAAAAAATTTTTCAAAGTTGCATGTTGAGGAAAAGTTTCAGGAAAACTTTTGAAAATCTTTAGAAAACTGAAAAATTATTATACCTCATCGAGGGGCTCCGCCCCGCAGACCCCTGTGCTAGAATCTGTAGAGCTATACTACTATAGAAAATTGCGGAGACGTCTCGTAGGGGCGTAATTTTAGGTTTTCTTTGAACAAGGGTACACGGTGCTTGGAACGAATGCGAAGAAAGTATTTGATTTTTCGTGTTAAAGTAGGAGGAAATTGTAGGTAATTGTAACTAGACTGCGATTAACATGGGTCTTCCGAATTTCGCTGGCGTCGAAAAAAAAGTAGGTTACATTTGTACCATTTTTTCAGCACTTGTAAGAAACCATTTTTTGAGGTTCGAAAATATATCAACGAGGAGAGTCGAAAACGAGCTTGAAAACGAAATCGAAGGGGAAATAATGTTGGGTGGTAGGATGTAAATAGGTCCGGTGCGTATAATTGATGATGCTGAGAGATAGTTGAAACTAATAAATATGACTTTGTAATAAAACGGAAGACATTTTTTTATCTAGCATTTCGTTAATTTATTTTTTTTTTGTTTTTTTGTTTTTATTTTTATATCGATTGCGTTTGGACTTTTGTTTTTGGGAAATTTTGTACGTTTGGTTTGAGAGAAAAAGAAAGGTGCGTTATTGTTTTTTTTCTCCGAAGAAAATATGAACGTGTGCTATATTTTTGGATGGACAAAAAATATGTGATGTTACACTATAACCAAACCATTTTTTTATCGAAATAGTTAAGTGCTTGAATTTTGTGTCAACGTAATTATGCGCCATTTTTTTAACGATTACATCACGATTTTTTCAATCGTTTGTTTTCTGTGAATTTTTATTTATAAAAAGACTTGAATAGTTATTTTGGCAGTTTTTTTTGTTTGGTTGACCTGGGAGATCATTTGGAATTCTGAGAGTTTTTTGAATTTTAGTTATATTCGAGTAGTTTTTGCTACTTTTTGTTCAAATGAAAATAAAAATCGTAAGTTTTTTAATTACGAGATTTTCAATAATTAACTTCTGTAGAACTTTTTACGTTCTACATATTTATTCAGGAACGTTTGGAAATTATGAAATGAGTGAAAATCGAATCGCTGAAATTTTTGTAGAGGTTTATTTTACTGAAATCTGAGATTTTTGTTTATAAAAGTCATGATTTTCAGATTTCGGATAATCAAGTTTTCAAAAGTTATATAATTTCCAAACTTTTTCTCACTTTGAAGATTGTCGAAAATTTTAAGATATAATGAAGAAAATTATCAATTTCGAATGATTAAAAATGTATGCTTGAATTATAATAACCATATAATAGAGAACAATAAATTCTAATATTTGCTAACTTTTCGGGGTAACGCATTTAAGAAATGTTTATTAAAATTTTATATAATTTTTCAACTTGATTTCTCATTAAAATTTTTCATAATTGCAACATGTATTGAAGAAAATTATAAATTTTAAATGATAAAAAATATGCCTAAATTGAAATAATCATATAATTATTACGGAACAATAAATTATAATGTTTGCAAACTTTTTGTCATAATGAATTATGAAAAATTTATTAAGAAATTATATAATTTTCCATCTAGACAGTTATGATTTTCAGATTTTGGATAAATAAGTTGTTGGGTTGAGAAATTATATAATTTCCAAACTTATAATTTTTCACTTTTAAGATTTTTCAAAATTTCAAGATGTAATGTAGAATATTATAAATTTCAAATGATAGGATTTATACTTAAATCTTAATAATCATTAAACAATTACAAGACAATAAGTTCTTACTTTGCAAACTTTTGTTGGTAATGAATTTATGAAATATATAATAATATTAAATTATATAATTTTTCAACTCATATGATTTCTTGCTTTTAATATTTTTGAAAATGTAAAAATATAAAGAATATTATAAATTTAAAATGATTAAGAATTTATGCTTGAATTTCAATAATCACATAATAAATACAGAACGATGAATTTTAATTTTGCAATCTTTTCGTACTAATGAATTTATGAAACATTTAAAACTTATCCAAATTCGATAGCTATTGTTGGCATTAAATATCTCTCGATTCTTTTTAAATATTCAAATATATGTAAAGAGTATCTATATTTTAAATTTTTGTTTCAACAAAGCTTTTTTAAAATGATATATTCGCCGCGATGAATTTCTTTTGTTCTTGGTTTCTCAGAGTGAATAATCAACCGAATTACAACACTGACGAGAGTTTCAAATGGGCAGGAAAGCGGAAAATGGAATACGGACCCACACGGTTCATTGGTTCCACTATTTACGACGTAATTTGCGATCTCAACTTTTACCGTATTTTTTGAAAGTGTGATTGGTTCGGAAAAACCAAGTTCAAGTTTCAAAGTGGAGTGCGCGTTAAGTGTAGCGGTGGTCGAGAAAGCGATTACAACAAATGGAGTACGTAAGTAAAATTGAATACCAATTGAATTTTGTGTTTTTCCACGGTAGAAAGTAGTAATGAAATGGGAAAAATGTAGAAAAATTGAAAATTCAGATATTTTGTAAAATTTAGTGATTTTTAAACTTACGTTATTCAGAACATTTTAGCAGATTTTGTTATTTCATATAATTTTCATGAATTTCTCCCACTCTAGGAACCCCGTAAATTATTATTATTTTGAAATTTCCAAAAAACTGATATTTTGAAAATCCACTAAATTTTGCGAAGTTAAAATATACAAGCAATTTTGGAAATTGTAGATGTGTAATTGATAAGGGAAATTTGAAAGTTGTCAGATTTTTAAACATTTTGGAAACTGCAAGAGTGTCGGTATTGTAAAAATTTACTTATTTTTATGAATATAATTTATAATCTTCAATGAATAACATGCAGGAATTTCGTCACATTTAGAGCATTTTGAAAACGATAGGACTTTCGCAAAGTTCATGAATTATCAATAGTTGGAAAATTTTCAGAATTATTGAAATTTTAAGCATTCTGAAGATTTGCAACAAAAAATAGTCGACAAAATTTATTGATAAGTATATTAAAACTTTAGAAATTAATAAAACAAAGATGATTTTATTAAATTTAGTAACTTCCCAACTTACGTTATCTACAGCATTTTAGCAGATTTTGTTATTTCATGATATTTTCGTAAATTTCTCCCACTCAAGGAATTCCGTAAATTATTATAATTTTAAAATTTCCAAGAAAACTGACATTCTGAAAATCCACTAAATTTTGCGAAATTTGAATATTCAAGCAATTTTTAAAATTGTAGAAATGTAATTAATAAAGGAAATTTGAAAAGTTGTCAGTCATTTAAAAATTTTGGAAATTGTAAGAATTTCAATATTGTAAAAATTTAGTTACTTATTTTTATGAATATAATTCATACTCTTCAATGACTAAAATTCAGAAATTTCATCACATTTTGCAAACGATAGGACTTTCGCAAAATTAATAAATTATCAATAGCTGGAAAATTTTAAGCATTCGGAAAATTTGCAACAAAAAATAGTCTACAAAATTTATTGACAAGTATATTAAAATTTAGAAATTATGAAAATAGAGATGTTTCGACAGTTTCCGGAATTTTGCTTCGAAAATTTAAGTTATTCCGAACATTCAGTCAAAATTTGAAAAAATGAAAAATGTCGAAATTTTTGAGATATTGACAGTTTTTTATAGTAAAAAAATTTCGAATCCCGTAGAATTCGTTAATCCAAAAATTAAATTATTGCGTGAAGTGAGAAAGAGTTTCTACTAATTTATTATGAAATTTTAATTAACAATTAACATTCTCAATTAAGAGATTTACTTATTTTACAGTCAAACTTGTTATGTTGCAATGTTATCATGAAACTAATTTATTATTTTGCTACATATACCAATAACGAAATAAGCAGAAAATCCTCACATCAGTTATTTTAAGATTGACATCTCTGCTAAATTTTAGTTTTTCACAGTTAAAACAAATTTCGAAAATTTACTAAAAAATTTGCTTGTTCAAACAAGTTTTTAACTAACTACGGGTTCAACAAATTCGAAAACATACCAAATTTCAATGACAAGTTTTTATTATAAAACATACATAATAACTCATTTGTAGTCATATAAACATGTAACATTATTCACTTTTTTTATATATAAACAGAAATATTTTCTGATCATTCAGTACTTGATTTATCGCAATATATACTCACACTTTCCGATAAAGATTTTCATAGTTTTTTCTTTGAAAAACATTCGTTCTATTCACATTTCACGTATACGCTCTCACAATAATTATTATTTGCAGTTATTTGCAAAATTTCAAATTCGAGTTTTAAAGTACACATATATAAGTTAAAATGCAAGTATATTTCGAATATGGAAGGAAATCGAGAAACTGCCATTAATGCTCAAGTTTCTATTTACGAATTATATTTTTACGTTTTTTCTACAATAATACCATCAATATATGCTCCAACAACAATTTTTTTTCCAGGCGGAAAAAAGTTTTTGTAATATTTTCGTTATTTTTACTCCTTTTGTTTTTTTACACTCCTATTATACTCAACTTTTTTCTACCTGGGTTTTCACACAATTTTTCAGACGTTTTTCGAACTTCAACTTAACTTTCCGCACTCAGCCATTGGTCAATTTTCCCAATGACGTCGTAGCCTTTCCCACGCGCGGCGAATGAAAAATGCCGAAAATTACAGAATTACATTCACGATAGTGCATTATTTACAGTAACATTGATTGGATTCGAGTTAACGAGGTAAACCGCGCGTAAAAATGGGGTTACGAGAGGAATAAAAAAAGCCTCATTTCGGCGCGCGATCTACTTTGAATTCAAAACACCGAATCACCGCGTGCGCTTTTTTTTGCGGAAATAAATTACAGCGAGTCTAATTTGTACAACCTCACATTTTGCCTAGGGCACTGAAAGAGTGCGAAACGGAATCTGAAAGGAGCCAAATGCTTTCTCTTTTTTCTCTACCGCATTATCATAGTGGACACGTGAAAGAGATATATGTGCACAGCACCATGGGCGTAGGAATTGCAATTTTCAAAGGTAACATGGACCTTTTTAGGCAAAGGTTTTTTTTTCTGGCAATTTGAGAAAATTTTTTTACAATGTGGAAGGTTAAAAACTTTCTTTTCAATTGATCGAATTTAAAAATCACTTAGATATCAAATTTAGATAATTCAGTTTTATATTTTGAAACAGGTTATCAAATTATTAAAAAAAATAAAATTTATTGATTCAAAAAGTATTCTATATTTAAAACTTCACTGATGACAAGGTTCTGAATCCTCAATTCTGTTACTAGTAAACTCTCACGGAAACTCAGTTAAATTCAATTTTATGTGTGAGTGAATTTGATTAATTGAAACAGTTAGCTTTACTGTTTCCATATTCGATTTTAATGATGAAAAAAAAAATTCTAAATGTTTATGGCTTCTTCACTGAAACTTCATTAATTTCAAGTGATATGGATCTTACATGAATTTAATTTTCAACTTCAGTGAATTTTACTGATTGAAACGACGTATGGTACTGTTTTCAATTAACTGAAATTCACTAATTAAAAGGAAAACTACGTTTCATTGATTTCCGCATTAAAATTTTACTGAGTTCGAGTGACATAGACCTTCGATTGTTTCTTCAGTGTATTATTCACTGATTTTAAGGTTCTAAATCCTCGATTCTGTCACCAGTGAACTGTCACAGAAACTCAATAAAATAAAATTTTATGTGTTAGTGAATTTTACTTATTGGAACGCTCAGTTTTACTGCTTCTATATTCGATTTCAGTGATAAACAAAAATACTACATTTTTATGGATTTTCTACTGAAATTTCACCAATTTCAAATTTGATCTGGATCTTACACTAATTGAATTTTCAATTTCAGAAAATTTTACTCATTGAAATGGCGTATGGTACTGTTTTCAATTAACTGAAATTCACTAATTATAAGGAAAACTATGTTTTACTGATTTTCATGCTTAAATTTAACTGTATTCAAGTAACATGGATCTTTGATAGTTCCTTCAGTGAACTATTCACTGATTCTAAGATTTTCTAAGGGTCTAATCTTCGATTCTATCACCAGTGAACTGTCACGGAAACTCAACAAATTTAATTTTATGTGTTAGATTATTTTACTAATTGAAACAGTTAGTTTTACTGTTTCTATATTTGATATCAGTGATAAACAAAAACACTGCATTTTTATGGATTCTCTACTGAAACTTAACCAATTACAAATCTGATCTGGACTAATTCCAATTCAGATCAGGACCTTAGATGAATTTCATTTCTAACGTCAGTGAATTTCACACATAGAAACGGCGTATGGTACTGTTTTTCATTAATTGAAATTAATTAATTAAAAGGAAAACTGAGTTTCACTGATTTCCACACTCAAATTTTACTGTACTCAAGTGACATGGATCTTTGATTGTTCCTTCAGTTAACCATTCACTGAAACCTGCTTGAATTTTTTTTTTCGTAGTATCATAGAAATTCACTGATGAAAATATAAAACTTTACTGTTTCTATAAATTAAAATTCACTAATAAAACAAATTATTACATTCTTAGTCATTTCTTCACTGAAATTTCTCTGATTCCAAAGGATATTGATCTTCAACCCTACCATCAGTAAAACATTCACTGAAACCTGCTTGAGTTTTTTTTCGTAGTGTCATAGAACTTTACTCATCAAAATATTAAATTTAACTGTTTTTATAAACTCAAATTCACTAATCAGACAAATTATGACATTTTTAATCGTTTCTTTATTGAAATTTCTCTGATTCCAAGTGATATTGATCTTCAACCCTACCATCAGTAAAATATTCACTGAAACCTGCTTGAGTTTTTTTTCGTAGTGTCATAGAACTTTACTCATCAAAATATCAAATTTCACTGTTTCCATGAATTCAAATTTACTAATCAAACAAATCAACACATTTTAAATAATTTCTCCACTGAAAATTCTCTGATTCCAAGTAATATTGATCCTCGACCCTGCCATCAGTGAACCATTCGGTGAAAACCAATCGAATTTCACTGTTTAAGATTTACATGTCCTACACCTCTGCCCCCTTTCTTTCCTACTCACTCCTTCAGCCCTTGAGGGCGGGAAAACGGATAATACGCTATTTAAAAAGAAAAACCTTAAACTACTCATCATCTGTACAAATCGCGCGATGAAAATCTCCGTTTCTCATGCGCGCTCTTGATAAATGCGTCGCTTTATACATTACAAAGTCCGGATCGTAATCCGAGTGAAACGTCGTTATTACATAGACTTTTTGACCGGCTTTGAAATTTTTTTACGCCGCGACATTATATTTACAACCAACATCAATCAATCATCGGGTTCGATTCCGAAGAAAAAAATATGTATAAAAGGCCGCTTTTTGATTGATCGTTTTAAATGGGTAATGACTAGAATGACGGATGTTAATGGTACGGGAAAACGATCGTCTTTTTCGTTCTTTTTTTCTTGGTTCATACGGGGAAATCGAGCTTTTTGCTGCAAATATTTCGGGGAAGGCTTTGACAATGAACGATTATAATGATCATTTATAAAAATGTCGATAGATCGATTTAAGGGGGGGAGGGGGGGGGTAGTTTCAGGGTGGCTAATGGCAGTGATTCCGGAAATTGTTGGGAGTTTTTTTAGACGTTCTGATGCAAAATTTGTTTTTTATGGTGATTTTGGAATTTTGTTGTGGTTTCGATGAATTTTGGAAAGAGAAAGTTTGATTTTCCCATCAAAATGTATACAGGGTTTTGATAGTATTTTTGAGTGTTAGGATATAGTTTTTTTCATTTATTCAACTGTGAAAACTTATGCAAAATTAAATTTTGATAGAGATTTAAGTTTCTAATGATTAGTTAAATTTGCAGTTCTCGACTCCGAAAAAGAATGGTAATTTTAAAAATGTTCATATACTTGAATATTTATGAAGATATTCATGATTTTGAAAATATTTCTGAAAGTTGTAGAAAATCAAAAGAGTTTTGATACATACTATACTCTTTTTGATACTCTTTTTGATACATACTTGAAATTTTTTCTGATATGAGAATCAAAATTTTGGAAACACATGATTTTCGAATACTTTGGAAGATTTTAGAAAATTGATGGCTTTGAAATTTGAACATGTGAGAATAAGATCGTGCGAACTTTTAAGGAAATCGAAAAAAAGTTGAAAAGTAAAAGTTCGATTTTCTCATCAAAATTTATCCAGCGTTTTTTGCTGGTATTTTTGAGTGTTGGGATATGGTTTTGAAAAGCTGTGGATATTTTTGTATTGGTGTTATTTTGTTTACCATTTTTCAATTGTGAAAACTTGTGAGAAACTAAAGTTTTTAACGAATAATTGAGTTTGCAGTTTGCCAATTTCGAAAAAACGTGATTTTGAAAATATTTTTTAAGTTGTAGACAATTAAAAGAATAACACTTTTTGATACTTGAAATTTCTTCTGACTGTGAAGAATCAAATTTTTCAAGAAACTTGATTTTCGAATTGATGGTTTTGAAATTCGAACATGTGAGAATAAGATTGTCTGAATTTTTATGTAAATTGAAAGAAAGTTGAAAAAGCAGGAGCATTATAAAAAAATTATATTATAATTTAATGAAAATTCCTAACTATATTATCATATATTAATAATACGTAATATGTTGTGTAATAAAATAATATAATAATATTATTCGTAAGACTCAAAAACTTCGACTTCGAAAAAAATACAACGATAAAATTTGTAAACAGATTTTTCAAACAATAACTGTTGCTGAATTATGTATGTCTTTAATTTTTTCTGAAGCATTTTTTTTTAATAGACGCACTTAATTGTCGATTGAAGTGGAACGTAATGAAAATTGCGTTTACGGAATGCAAAAATGTAATTAATCATGCCATGTGAGAAATAGAATCGAAGGTCGCATTCCGAACATGAGATTATTTGAATATTCCCGTGGAGAAGAGATTTAAATTTTTTCCATTTATCGATTGCCATTTTGTCGATATTTATGAATGTTTAAAAATAGTTTTCCATAACTGTGAATTGTAGGAATTGAACGTCATTTGTAGTGGTTCTGAATTCAAAATTCATTTTTCGAAATTTTATTTAAAATTCGTTCCATGAAGTTAGAAGCTTGGAAAAAATATATGAGTTTCATGATATTTTTCAAAAATGTCAAAAGTAATTACGAGAATCAAATAATTTTGGTGCAGATGTATACCATCAATTTCTCTACTACACGATTAATTTCTGTCATAAGCTTTCATGAAGTCACTCCAGAAAAATCCAGGCAATGAAACCGACGCCGTTAAGAAGCTATTCGTTTTCTTAATCGAAACCGTTATAAAATAATGAGAGTTGAAACCGAAACCGACATCTCAAAAGGCCTGGAACCGGTTTTCAGATAGTTTTGAAAAAAATGTTGTGCCACAACACAATAACCATCAATTCCACCACACGTGCAATATTTTCAATAAATCAAAAAGCTATCCTGATTACGTTTGGTATTCGAAAATTATGCGCTCGTGGAAGTTTTTAAATTGAGCGTTGTTGAACTTGTGATGAAAAATTACTTTATGAAAGAAAAAAAGAAATAATTTTTTTGCAAAATCTTGTTTTCCTAAATATTTCACAGATTCCCATGAGCCGTTTTATAAAGTAATATCCTTTGTCAGAAATCGGCTAAATTTCACATGCATTAAGTTTTCATAAGTTACAAGATTGAGTTTCTGAAAAAAATTCACAAACTTGTTTAGAATTCGTAACTTCATGAACAATCCTTATAAGGATATCTTACAAACTTCCAATCATCCAAAAAATGTCAAAATCTCTTGAAAATTCATTTGAAAAATGAATTAAAAAACCAAAAAATATATTTTTTCAGGAAATAAAGTTTAAAAAAAATAGAAGGAAGTCTAGCAATTTACTTGCCAGGGCCGTTAGACACCCTGGCCCCGGGACAGGCTCGATCGTGACCCGACGACACCGCGCCCGCGGGTGAACGTGAGCCAA
This sequence comes from Platygaster orseoliae, assembly GCA_030522825.1. Taxonomy (NCBI): domain Eukaryota; kingdom Metazoa; phylum Arthropoda; class Insecta; order Hymenoptera; family Platygastridae; genus Platygaster; species Platygaster orseoliae. The sequence goes on from JAPYZL010099907.1 coordinate 19,947, forward strand.
GGTATACGCGGTACACACGCCCAGATGTGGGGAAATCGCCGGGCGACGTTTTATGACGCTATACCGTGCACGGGGCCTTACCGGATTGCAAAGGAAAGAAAGGGACGTGAAAGGTACGGATATAAAACTGTCCATTACGCGCCCCGATACGCAACATCTGGCGTACGACGTCCCCGGGAACAGCAATTTGCCCGTGCCCGAGAATTATCATTCAGCGATGCGAAGCTCGAACGATACAGATGGACTAAGATACATTTTTCTCCAACTGCTTCAAACGATTCTAATAATTCTTTTGCAACGCTGGTGTAAGTGTAAGGCAGTTTTTTTCAGGTGACTTTTTCAGGCGAACAAAAAATTTTTGTTCCCAAAAAGTATCGTTGAAAAATAAAATCATGTCCTGGATACACCATTGAAATCGAGATGGAAAGTATATCAAATTCTCGAATAGTAGTGTTCATACCATTCTCTAACACTTACCTTGCTGCTACGCTACACCAGCGTTACCAGAATTCAAAACAATTTTCCTGCTCTAAAATCTCTCCGTACAAAACCAGTCAAAGTTTAAAAATACTTCATCCGACGATCATTCCTAAAACATCGCTTTTAAAAGTTGATCTCAAACGGTCTTCTCATTCGGCCTCCCCGAGAAGTCTCCAAACTTTCCCTCCTCCCGAAAATTAAACGAGAGTAGGCGCCTGCAGCACCACCGCAGGGGCTCGTCTCATCAGGTCGGCCTCGGGGCTTATGGCCCTCGACTGTTTCAAGACCTCGTCGTAATTATACATAATCGCGAGGCCACCGTCACCGCTCGGCTTCCTCGTGGCGTACAAACCCTTTGAGTTTTGCGTGATTTTCTGCCGCTCCAGGTTGCTTGGCGTGTTGTAGAAGGCGTCCGCGGCAATTCCGTTTTCCTCGACCTCGCGCTGGTACTTCTCCGGCTTCCTGGAGCGCAGCATGCACGCCACGACGAGGACCGTGGCTAGGAAGAGGCCCAGGGCAGCGAGGCCGACCGCCGCGTAGAGTCGCGTCTCCGTCGGGTCTCGCACGATGAGGCGCTTGAAGGTCTCGTCCCGACCCATCGTACTCTCGACAATGAGTTTGTAAACTCGTGCGTCCTCCCTCTGCACGTTCCTGATGTCGAGTTTCGCCCAAAAACAGTGGGTCGTCGTGCGGTTCTCGATTATCGGCTCGATGGGGAACGCTTCGTACTTTGGCTCGATTTTTTCGCCTGGAACAGGGGATTTTTTTCGTTGGGGAAAAAGCACTGAAAAATTATTTTCCTTGCCTTAAAAATCTCGTCTTCGCCAAAATTGACTTTTTGCTTACAAACACAAAAATAGATAATTGCTTCCACGAGTAATTGAAACGAAAAAAAAAGTAATAAGCTCGTAAATCATGATGCGTTGTGAAACGCAACAATGTAAAGACCTTGCGTGGATTGCAAAATGCGATCGATCGATCGATCATATTTTTCGTTCCCCAAACGTAAGTTTCGCAATTTCTCCGCGAAACCTTGATCATTTTTTTCACTTTCTTTCATCGAGATTGTGCTCTGATTCGTTGGAAATTATATTTGCTTCTGTTTTGTAATTTATTTCACAATGTTTATAGTTTTTAAAAATAATGGACATTTTAATTATAAAATAAGGGTAATTTGTCATCGTTCATGAACGATTGTGCACAATTTTTTAAGTACTGAAAAATAACCACGCATTTCTAAACCACATTGGGAAAAAATGCTCGAGGGTTATAAAAAGCGTTATAAAATATTAGATGACTTCTGTTACATAGGTTATCTTTAGCTTCCGACCGGCTGTTACTTTTTTCCCAAGGTGTTCATCGAGTCCTATCAGAGCCATTCGTTTTTTATAGGCAAACTTTGTTTGTAATTCTTACCGGTGATTATTTTTTACGGTTTTGAAAATCGTAAATGATACGAATGCTAGAGAAAAATTACCCGTAAATGATTCGACATTTTCACCACTATCAAACTCGTAATAATCTCACTTTTTGTAGTCACGTATAGAATTTCATTATATTTTTCATTTTTTTCAATTATCGTTATTATTCTTGGACTTTCAATCTGTATTATAAAAAATAATTTGACAGTCGCATTGGTTTATCGTTTTGAAACTTCAAATTCTGAACTGAACTGAACAGTATAAATTCTATAATTTAGAAGTTTTCATTTCCAAATTCGTTAAATTAAGAATCACAGCAAAGAAACTTGTCTAAATTCGCATAACCGTCCAGTGCAAAAATCACACAATACGTAATCTCACTTTGCTTTCCGTATTCGTGCACACAAAAGCAAAAACGCAATTATATTCACTATAAACCTAGAATTCCACGTGACACGGATAAAGTAGAACACGAGTTCGTTATTTATTGCATTTTTGAGCTCTAATAACAATAAGACAATTACTATCACGGGCCATTCGTTATTTTATTTTCTGCTCGACTGTCCGCTCTAGACTTTCAACAAAGGCTCGTGACATAGGTTATCTCCAGGTTGCAACCGACTTTTACTTTTTTCCCATTCAAGTTTTTTCATGGGCAAACTTTGTTTCTTACCGGCGCGTATGTGATAACTGCCCCAGCTCCAGCTGACGTGACTCGGCGGTGGCCTCGAGCAGAATCGCAGCTTGAGCCGGTGCGCGGCTTCGCCGGCGTAGCTAATCGTCTCGTCCAGCGACGACGGCTGAATCTCCGGGGCGCTCATCACGTTCAGGACGAATCGCGTGTCGCTGGTTTTTTCGCGCCTCACGCCGTTGATGAAGTTGTACGCTTTGCAACGATATTCACCCTCGTTCGACCACGCGACCTTTTCCAGTCTGAGCGTCCTGCCCCGGGTGCTCGACTCTTCCACGTTTTCCATCACTCCGTTCCGGAGTTGCATCCACTGGTACATGGCCGGAGGGTTCGATTCGAATTCCTCGCACTCGAACGGCTCCATCGGCATTCCCAGGGTCGCGTCCTTCTGGACGTCGCTCGGGATCTCCGCCGAGCTGATAGCTTTTAGCTTGGGTCCGACTGGAATTGATAAGAGGAATAGCGTTGGTGACGAGGGGTCGGCTATAAATCATACGAGGAGATCTAAGGCGGAGTGCATTCTTTCGGGAGGTTATTTTTTAGGAATGTTGGATCATTATTCAGAATGATAGCGATTCACAGGAATTTCGTGGTAGCGTTCTCGGTATATTTCTAGTTTTTTTTAGAGTTTTATCGTGGCGTGGCTGCTGTGTCAGTTAATCTCGGATCTTTGATAATTATTGCAATATGCTCCATTATTCTTCATAATTCATATGTAAAAACGGTTAATTTTTGGAGCTGAACTTCTTTGAGAATTTTTCATAACAGCAATGATAATTTATATTGTAGTAATTATATAATATTTAAAAATACTAAATAATTACATTTTTAACAAAATAGTAATATATATTGACGATAGTTATATATTATATTATAAATGTTATTTATAGTTCCTGATGAGGGCTGAATAAAAGCCGAACACTATAAATGAGATAATGGCGTTATCATTACTGTTATGAAAAATTTTTAAACAAGTTTGGCTCCAAAAATTGATCTTTTTTACATATAAACTCGGGTCTTTGATTCATACTCATTTTATTTTTATATGAGTGGAAATTTTGTAAAAATATTTGAGGTGGGGGTTATTAGTTGTTAGTAATAATTGTTTATTGTCAAAGAGAAATCTTTGGGATACGAATCGGTTCCGAAACGAATCCTTCCTTAAGTTCAAAATGGTGTCTAAATCTATGAAGCAATCAAAAAAAAGGCTAGAATTCTGTAAAAGTACTAGAAAATGTCATAGAAACTACTGAATTTTATAAAAATTCACAAATACTAAAAATACTAGCAGTCTATCCAATCCTATTTGCAGATATTTATTCGAATATTTACAAAAATAGTAAGGACACCATAAAACTCTGATTCCTTAAACATTGAATTCTGTAGATATATAAAAAAGTCTATAATCATATAAAAAATCCCTCGTGGAAATTTTGAATATAATACGAAAAATATTTAAATAACTAGAAACATGTAAATCTTTAAGAATATTTCGATCTATAACGATCGTTCTTTGGAAAATTTATAATACTTAAAATCTAACATGAAATTATAGAGAATTAAATTCTTGAAATATGTATATCCACAAAAAAATTTATAATTTATAAAAATGCTATGAAATGCTAAAAAATTGTATAAGTATTAAAAAACAAAGAAAATATACGGAAAATTCAGGTTGATAGGTTTTTTTTCTGAAATCTGTAAGATCACGAGAAATTTAAAAATATTTATCCTCGAGATCTAATTCGCAAAATCGATAGACAAATCCATAAAAATCCCGAAAAATCATTGCTATTGTATAATATCTTACAATAGGCATAATCCTAAAAATTTCAGAAAGGAATTTTTAGAATACTAGAAATCAATGAAAGTAATGTTTTCTGAAAAATCTAGAGAAATATAAAAAATTCGTAAAAAATTTAATTTTCATACCTTCAAATTCAGAAAATCTATATTCATACTTATAAAAATTCTAGAAATTAATAAAAATACCTCAATTATTATAAAATCTGAAAAATACTAAAAAAATACTTAAAACACGTTAACTCTGAATACTCAGAATCTATAGAGATAAAATTTTCCTAAACATTTGTAAAATTAATTTGAATCTAAATTTTTGAATCCTAAAGCATCGAATATTCTAGACAGTAATAATAGAAATGCAGGAATCTATGATGAAATTAATTAATTTATACAGGAAAAATATTTAAAAAACTAACAGTACTAGAAAACTCAAAATACAAGAAATTTTAAGCTAATGTTTATTGAAAAATTACATGAAATAATAATCATCTGCAAAACTTTATAATCTGGCACTTAAATTCCTGAAATAATCTACATAAAAATCGATAAAGATATCAGAAAATCCTTCACATTTTATAATTATTAAAAAATACGAAAAATTTTATCGGTACTTGCATAGAGTTCTAGAGTTAATTCTCTAGAATTTGAAGTACTTATGTTAGATTTGCATTACTTTTATAAATCACTACGAAAACGAATCTTTTTATTCATGCATATTTTATAACTTTCTAGTTCGTTTAGTAAATTTTGGTAAATTTTCAATAATCATACAAATTGAAGATTTTCCATATTATAATAAATTTATTTGTAGTTATACAATTTGATGTTCAAAAATTCAAAGTTTTACGATTTTTTTAGTACTTTTTTAAATAATATATAAAAATATATTATAATTTTTTAGTATTTTTTTCGATTGCATTATAGATTTTACAGTGAGAGTCTAAATAAAATTTAGACGCAATTTTGCATTTTGGGAAGGAATCGTTCAGAAACTAATGTGAGTGTAAACATCTAAAAATGATTAAAAAAATTATTCCTAAAAAAAAAAATTTTTTTTCTATTGTATGAAAGTTACACTAGAGCGCTTTTTTTCTTATGTTCAGAAATTGTTTACAAGGATTTTTAAAAAAAATTTCAAATTAATGGCGAAAACGAGGAATTACGATATTCTTATTTTTTAAGGTAAAGTAAAATATGATATATTTCACGAATGTATGCAAACTGTCAATTACGAGTATATCTTGGGATATGTAGAACCGTATTAAAATCCGAGGCCAAGCGAGCCCTAAGAAGTCTGCCCGTGTTTCTCGCGTTCTCTCGTTTCGTTTCGCGTTTCTATATCTTACTCGGTAATCTGGCTGGTTCCGTAATCGATGGCTTTGCGTCTATTACACAGTGGGAAATTATATCGAGTGTGTGAAATGCCTTAGGCGCTATCGGCGCTCCGGCAATTTTCCCGTAAATAAAGTTTCTAAAATACGCTTTTTATCTGTAACGCTGGGACTTTATCACGAGTGCAATTAACCACTTGTCAAATTAAGGATGTATGACGCGAATTTTGTAAATGCATGCCACAAGTTCACGGACGTAATTGCGCAATTTTTGCGAATTCCTGGAATGGAATTTAAGATTTGATGACAAAGTGAGAGAATGAAAAAAATACTGTTCTTACGTAGCGCTACCATATCGGTCTCAGTCAAAATCAGTCCCGTCGAATATGCAACCCCCCCCCCCCCCCCCCCCCCCCTCCTTCTCCCCCCTCCCCACTCCCCCCCCCCCCCCCCCCCCCCCCTCCTCCTTTTTTTTTAAAATAATTATTAAGCACTGTCCGATTTCGTATCGATTAATCGTTATAAAGAAAAAATGACGGTTGAAACATAAATTTTTAGATTCATTCTGTTTAAAAAAAAATATATTGGAAATGGTTGATATTGGTATTAATATTCCAGATTAAAAAAAAACTTTTTTCCCATGCATCCGTAAAAAAGGCCACTTTATTTCTATGGAATGCGGGAACAAAAGCCTCTTTTTGGAGTACTCGGAAATCAGCGGGAAATATCACGTGATCCGGGATTAATGAATATTTCCCTAGGGTTTTATTGATAACTCCCGCTGATTGCCGAGTACTACAAAAAGAGGATTTCGTTTCTGCGTTCCATAAAAATGAAGTGGCCACTTTTACACATGCATGGGAATAGTAAATTATGTAACGTAGTGCAAGTGTTGAATTTGGCGAAAACGAGGGTTCAGGCCCGAGGCGAAGCCGAGGGTTTGAATCGTCTTCGCCAAATTCAACACTTGCACTAAGTTACATACAGTATTTTATGCAATTCTAGTCTCAAAGCCCCTCCAAATGTAAAACTTTGAGGTTAGAAGTGCATAAACAATATTGTATACTACACGAGACAAAAAGGATGATTCCAACGAGTGCACTTGCGCACTCGCTTCGCTCGTGCCCAACTTTGCACTCGTTGGAATCATCCTTTTTCTCCCTTGTAGCATAATATCTATTTTTAGAAGAACTTCATCTTGTAAAAATATTTAAAGAAACTGACCCATGATTGAGGAAAGAAGTTTTGGAAGAAAAGAACACATTAAAAAATTTGGCGCGTAAATTCGAAACGCCCAAATAGACTTTAACACAGTGATGCTTATTTTTTTTCACGCACTTGCTCAGAAAAAAAAAATTATTTAAAAAAAAATTGTCGATTCGGGAGAAAACCAGGGAATCGGTGCATTTTTCATGGAAATCAGGGAATTCTGACGAAAATCAGGGAATCAGTACCAAAGTTCAAAATCAGGGAATTCCCTGACAAATCAGGGAATATGGTAACCCTAGTTTTTATATGACGGAATTTTTCTAGGAAATTTTTGGGAACCTTACCACAAGAAAACTTTCCATAATTTTTCAGAGCGGTTTACTTTTTTTGACTTATAAGGTATCCAACTATAAAATGAATGTATATTTTGGAAACAATTTTCATTAGTTTCTCCGCTGGATGGTTGTGAATAGAGGTCTTCCAAAAAAGGTCTGAGTTGATGGTTCACACGATTTTGAAAATATTATTACGGTGAAAAATTAAATGTGATCTTTTTTTCAATCAATAGTAGAATGATTATTGTCCGACTACTTTTTAGATTCTTATTGCGATTTTCAAAATGGAAAAACTTAAAAAAAAATAGTTAGTTTCTTTCCTTTTTTGAATTTCAAAAATTTATAAAAACTTTGTCATAATTAATAAAGAGCTAAATTGTATTCGAACGATAATCACACTACTATAGATCGAAAAAAAATTACAGTTTCATTTTCAATCTAGTATAATTACCAAAATCGTGTGAACCATCAACCGAGACTTTTTTTAATTTTTTTCGAAAATATACATTCATTTTGTAGTAACAGGTGTAGTAAATAAAAAAAATTCACGTTCCAAAAAATTAAAAAGTTTTTTTGCGGTAAAATTCCGAAAAATAACCGGAAAAAACTGCCATCACATATTACGAGTACTTCCTTAATATCCACAATAGTAGACAACTAAATTAATACCATTCAATTGGAATTAACATTAATTTTGTAGACATGAAATTCATGAAAATTATATATATTTTTTTTTTTTTCATGTTTATAAATAGAATAACTGCAAAAAATGATATATAAATACACCAAAAACTTTCTTAATTATATAAATCTTCGTCTAACTCGTAAAAATATTTATTTTTTGTTACTCTACAAGTTCTGAAGATTCCTAATAATAAATGTATAAAAACTATATCATGCATATTTTGAAAAAATAAAATTTTAATTGTTCTTCAAGGGAATACTCTTATGTGACGGAAATTTTTTCAGGCAATTTTTTGGAATTTTACTACAAGAAAACTTTTTGATTTTTTCGAACGTGGTTTTCATTTTTTGATTTACGAAGAGCTACAAAATAAATGTATATATTAGAAAACATTTTCATTTGCGTCTCCGCTGCATCCTTGCGAAGAAAGGCCTTCAAAAAAAAGTTTGAGTTGATGGTTTACACGATTTTGAAAATCTTACTAGTGTAAAAAATAAAATGATATCTTTTTTCCAATTTATAGTAGTATTATTATTGTCTGACTACTTTATAGATGTTTTTTGCATCAATTTGCAAAATTGTGAAACTTGAAAAAAATAAATGTTGTTTCTTGCCTTTTTTTTGAGTTTTAAAAATTTATGAAAAATTTATCATAATTAATAGAGAGCTAAATTTTAGTCCTACTATAATAACTACACTACTATAGATTGAAAAAAAAAAAACAATTTATTTTCCACTCTGGTAAAGTTTTTAAAATCGTGTGAACTATCAATCCATACTTTTTTTGGAAGGCCTCTCTTTGCAATAATGCAACTATACACTAATGCAAATTTTTCCGAAAACATACATTAATTTTGTACTCAAAAGTTTAATAAATAAAAAAAAACCGCGTTCCGAAAAATCAAAAAGTTTTTTTGCGGTGAATTCCGAAATTCGTCTGAAAATAAATATAATGATTTGATTCGAGATTACTAGGTTTTAGACCCACGATTATTTTCAGTTTTAAAATTTTCGAAAGTCCGGTTTTCCCGGAACGAAAAATTACTCAATCCGTTAGTTCCTCGGACTCGAGCTACAATGCCGCGGTACCGTTCCGCTCTTCATGCATCGCAGAAGTCGTTTGCTTTTCTTTCAGGGCGAGGCTAACTCGAACGTATCGCACGGCCGGCATTACGTGTAATCAAGACCGCGGCTCATGCCCATTTATCTACTCCCCGTAAGTTGATACTAATTACGGCCGATTACACGTACACGACCTTTCACGTAGGAATGTTTTTTAATTAACAATTACGCGTTTTTTCCAAACTTTTCGATCGTAATTAACTCCGAGGAAGAACATTTTTAAACCGCGTTATTGCAATCAATGCTCGATGCGTAAAATCATTAATTCCATTTTTATGTTACCATTTGTAGCCAAGCCCGAGTAATTTGCCGCGAGGTGATTGAAAAGTTTGGTTTTGAAAAATGAGGAAATCAACTCCTTATCAAACCACGTGACTAATAGTGATCTGTAAAAATTTTCTATTTTTCGCAGAAACAGTTTATATATCAGTGGTACTTCATCTTTGTGGAATTTCGCAGTGTTATGGAGGCGGTGATATATCGATATATAAATACCAAAAATCTCTATAATTAGCCACTTTATCATTCATAATACATTGTGAAAAAACACATTTGAAATTCAAATTCGTGTATATGCATAAATTCACGGTTCTCCGGTTAATTTAATTGATTTTTTTTCCGAGGCACCGAACATTCGTTTCTTCCTTGGTTTCCAAAAACTTTCGTCATTAGGCTCATCCTTGATGCCGCCGAGCGATTTCATGAATATTCAAATGTCGGTGAAATCTCGAAATAATGTTAAATAGGAAATAGCCAAGATCCGTTTCGTCATGCGGTGTTAGTAAATCTCCCGCACAAAGGAAAAAATATGTTTGCTGACACTACCGGCGAATCGAGTATTTTTTCATGCATATGATCGAGCTTTATTCGAACACGGAGAAAAAAAGTAGTTGTTTGAATTGAAATCACGGTTTGGAGAATTTAGTAAAGTGAAATATGAACGGCAAAAGCAATTGGGTAATTTTATATAGATTTTTTGAAATATTAAGGATTTAGTTACATAGTAAAAAATGTCTGTAATTTTTCTGTACTCATGTATGGTTTATGAAAAGTTATAACAAAAAATTTTCTATAGAAAAATTTAGAAAAAAAATTGGAGGAATTATTTATTATTTATGAACCATTTTCAAGCTTTGAGAAAATTACTTGTTTGCAGTTACGAAAATTGAATTATAAAAACGATCTTCATGGCTTTAAAATTCGTTTACTTAATAGATTTTTATAATGATATAAGTCTTAATTTTTTTGCCGTATATAATTTCGAAATTCAAATTCGAAAGACGTGGGTCTTTCGATTCTTAGATTTTTTGTCTCTGCATGTACGTTAAAATTTCGATATTTTGTTGGAAACATACTTCGATTTCAGAAAATTATTTTCTTTCAATCTCAGATTTTACATGTGCTTGAATTGAAAATTATCAATTTCTTTCAATTATTAGTATTTTTATCTGATAATCGGAAATTTAAGGTTTACAATATTCGTTTTTTTTTTAGATTGAAAATTTCGAATCATAATCTTTTCAAGAAAAAGCAGTGGCGTAGAAGTGGGGGGGGGGGGTTAACCCCCCGAAATATTTGTCATAAAGGAAACTTTATATATATACATATAATCCTATTTATATAGATATTTAAATTATGACTGAACCCCCCCCCCCGAACAAATTTTCTACTACGCCACTGAGAAAGAGGTTTTTTTTTCAATTTTAGTATTATTTCGTGCAACTTTTTTATACTGGAATTTTCTCCATTAAAATTTGCGAAGAATTATTACGATAAAAAAATTTCTAAGTAGAATATTATAATTTCTTTCTTAATTTGATTTTTTATATTTAAACCAAAAGAAAAGAAAAAAAAATTAGAATCCTACATCGGATTGAAATGGACCCGAAAACCGATTATAAATGATAATAAATTGAATGAGAAAATGTACAAGTATATTTTTTTATTTAATAGATTTACCATTACCAGATTTTTTAAATTACCAGAAATAACCAGATTATAAATGAATTTTTTATAAATAAAATATTTTATACTTCTCGATTTTCCCAGTCAATATATTACAATTTGTTAGCCAACATTTCGACCCTTTTTTCCGATGTATCATAATCCTTCATCGAGTTGAAAAGGACTTGAAAACGCGTTATAAATTATAACACAGTACAGCAAAATTTAAGTTTGAAAAAGTTGATGAGCTCTCATTAGCAAAAATCGATAGTACATGGCCCCAAACACATATATGTCGGAGCATTTTCAAAAGTTAGCTCTTGTTTACGAGTAATTAACTATTAAAAATTCTAAATTAAAAATCGTATAACACTCTCAATTTTTATCCGATTTTAAAAACGAAAAAAGGAAAATCGCTCTTTTAAATTGGGGGACCTATTTCTGCTGAAAAATTTGCGGAAAGTCGCATTTTTTTGCAAAATTTTTGCATTTTTTTAAAAGTTTGAAAAACTTTTCGCAAAGTTGCATTTTCAGGAAAAAGTCATTAATTATTCATTTTTATTAAAATTTTTATTAGAGTTCATTTAAAATATTAAAGTTTATCAAATTTTTATTGAAGTCATTAATTATTCAATTCGAATTTCTATACGTTTTTCTATATTTTGTCACTGGGTGTTTTTATTTATGAAATAATTTTTATTTCATCATTAATTATTATTATTCCCGAAAATGCAAATTTCCGCAAATTTTTCAGCAGAAATAGGTTCCCCAATTTAAAAGAGTGATTTTCCTTTTTTCGTTTTCAAAATCGAATGAAAATTGAGGGAGTTATACGATTTTTAATTTAGAATTTTTAATAATTAATTACTCGTAAACAAGAGCTAACTTTTGAAAATGCTCCGACATATATGCGTTTGGGGCACAAGAAATAACCAGATTTATTAAATTCCCAGATTATCACTGAGTTTATTATAAATAAAAAATTTTTCTAGTTCTCGATTTTCCCAGTCAATTCATTACAATTTCTTAGCCAACGTTTTAACTGATAAATCAACTAAAAAAATGTGCAAGTAATTTTTTTTAATTACATATTTTTTTTATGGAATGACGAAATATTTTATAAGCACGAAATTCAGAAACAGCCCGTGGCTGTATAAACTGGATCGAATTCGCGAAACCGGGCGCGGTTCTGCAAGGGTATAGAAAGTACGGATCAGTGAACGGTTTAAAATGTAACAATGCGCTTTTCATAATATTATACGTACATTGCACGTCAAGTTTGAGCTCGGCGATCTCCGGTTCGGAACTGGTAGGGTGAAAGGCGAGACATTTTACGGGCAGGGCATGATTTTGTCGATCACCGCGTACCCGGAGCATGCTGCGAGCCGACCAAGTTTTCGCGTTGTCCACTTCGTTCTCATTGCTTTGTTCCTTCAACGGCTCCGCCTCTTTTTCACCTATGAACCTGAATTCGCGAGATATGAAAGCCAGAACAACGGGAAATGCGTTTTTATGGGCTACTCGAGCTTGAAAGTGATTGTGCTCGGTGGCGGATTTATAGGGAGGAGGAGGGGGGAATTCGAAATCTCGCGTTGATAAAGAACGTATTCTTGCGTAGAGTTTGTGACCTGAAACGAGGAAAAGAGTCTTTCATTTGAGATTCGTGAAGGGAGATGGTCAGTTTTCAGGACACTGGAAAGTGACGCGAGTTGAAATTTCATCTTGAATTTCAACTTCTTTCACATTCAGTATTATTCGCAATTTGCAGGTGAAAATGTTGAAAACCATTGATAACGATATTTTTCGTCTTCAAAGTTCCAAACTGATGTCAAATGAGTTTTTTGTATTTCACCTTAATTTCATCTTCAAATTATTTCCTCCAAGTTTGTTATGTATTTATTGTATTTTTTTAATAAATATCATAGTGTTATTTGAAAACGAGTATGAGTTTAATGTTCACGACTGTTTTTTCACAATTTTATTTGTTTATAATTCATAGTAAATTTGATAAAAAATTTTCATCTGCAAATTCAGTTGATTAAAAAACAGATTATCATTTTTTAAACGAATTTATAGGAATACAGTCAATTGAGTGTTGTGTTACAAAATACGCAAAATTTTCAAAATTCCTGTGTCTGAAATATTAGAATGACAAATTTTTCTGATCTTGAATTTCAAATTTCTCAGTAATTGCGTAACTATTGTTGTGTTATTCAATTTTGTCTTTTTTACTTTGATTTTGTAGAAAATTCAAATAAAAAATATCAACATTGAATATTAAAAATGATTTATTTTTGGTCAGTCGTTAGTGTTAAGGTGAATTTTTCATTGATTTTGATTTTTCAAATTTTATTGACAATCCCAACAATTTCAACCGATTTTCAATTTCAAATCTTGTTAGCGAAGACGAATGAAGATTCAAAAAGGTGAAATCAATTCGCGCTTCAACTTCATTTCACTTTTAAAATAAGAAAAAACGCTAATGACTACATATTTTGAAATCGAAATGAAGTTGAAAATATATGCAAAGAAGTTAAAATAAATACGAGCTTTCGACTCGGGGAGTCTCGCAGGTTCATTTCCTCGTTCCAGGTCACGTTTGATTCAATTTTTACGACCTTAGAAGATTTTTCTGATATTTCAAATTGTTCTGAAATTGTATGATTGTTCACAATGTTCGTGAATTTTTTTATTGACGTGCGACAGTTGGTATTTTCGAATTTTCTCGAAACTTCTAAAATTCGAATTTCTATAAATTTATATATGAATGTTTAAGAATCCAGAAAGTTTGATCTTTAAAATTTGAGGATTTCTGTAAATTAACTATTTTTTCGTTAAATGCTCATTTCATAAAATAGCCGGCAATCGTACAAGTATTTTAAAAAATTTTCATTTTTTCACATGAAAAAATTTCTCATCGCGATCAATTTTTAAGAATATAATCAACAAAATAATAGCACAGCGGTAGAAAAAAATAGCTATTCACGATCTTAGAAGATTTTTTTCGATTTTTAAATTTGTCTAAAATTGTATGATTTTTCGAAATCTTTGAAAATTTTTTTATTCACGTACGGCAGTTAGTATTTTCGAATTCGCTTGAAAACTTTGGGAATTTCTCAAAACTTTTCAAATTCAAAAAATAAATTTATATACAAATTTTACAAATCTGTAAAATTTGAAGATTTACATAAATTATAATTTATAATAGATAATCATATATTTTTTCGTTAAATACTTATTTCATAAAATAGCCGGCAATCGTACAAGTATTTTAAAAAATTGTTATTTTTTATCACATAAAAAAATTTCTCATTGCGATCAATTTTTAAGAATCTAATCAGCAGAGATAAGTTAGGAACTTTGCAATGTTATATTTTAAATTTCAATTACACGGAAGAAGCAAAAAACACAGTCCGACAAAAAAAATGGCAAAGAAGTTTTTGCAGAATCATGTAGCTGAAGGTATCAATAAACCATCCCCAAGAGGTTTTTGCTGGTTTGGTTCGCGTTTTCGATTAATTGCAATTTTTA
>JAPYZL010099923.1:0-10699 GCA_030522825.1 Platygaster orseoliae
ACAGAATTAAAGAGGAGATTTTAAACCTTCAGAATCATTCATAATCTGAAAATCGATTTTTTGGACAGTTGGTCCCTTTTCTCAGATCGCGTCACATATATGAATTTTTTTCTCTATATTCCATGTATGTATATCCATGTATAAAATAATAATAAAACAAGAAAATAATAGAAGTCATATAAATCTTTATGTAAACTCAACATATTTACTATTATTTTTAATGAAAATTTATTCTTTTATATGAATAAATATTTTATTGATTACATGGTATATGAGAATTACAAACTGGAAAAACGATAATTGTCATTTTGATTAACATGCTCTTGAAAATGAAAAAAATGAAGTTTTATAAAACTCGTCTTTAATTGAAATCTAAAAAAATGAATAAATTGATATTCATTATTATCAGGGCAACCAAAAATATTTACGATAAAATGCAAAATATTTATTTATTTATGCATGAAAAAAAGGGAAATATTTATGATAGACAAGAAACATTCATGATCAAATGCAAACAAATTTCATGTTTTTTGTATATTTGTTTACATTTTTGACTCCTAATCAAAGTTGTTGCAGAAAATGACCACATGTTTTGCTAAGTTCTCTTCCACTTATAATTTGAATAGTATAATGTTTCCATTGATTATTTATTTTGAAATGTAAACAGATTATGTATCTGTAAATATGTGACATGTCGAATAATTTCTGTGTAATTTTCAAATTGCAAATTAGGGGAAAGAAATGAATTTAATTAAATTGAAGAAAAAGAAAATTCAGTAAAATGCATATTAATTGCATTATTATTCAATTTTTATTTTTATTTAATATAACTTTTTTAAACTAAACTTGCATTTTTATAAATTTTCAATTTAATTGTTTCATTTTTTTTTAAATTTAATTTGCAAATAATTAAATGAAAATTAAAGGAAAAGAAAATAACGAAACATGTCTAAGAAGTATATATTTTTTATAGTCAAAAATTGTTGGAAACATTTGGGATTAAAAATGAAAAACCTTCTCATATTTACAAAAAATCTAAAAGTAGCGAAATATTTTTCTTCCGCCAAAAACTGCCTAAATATTTATTTAAATGTTTTTTATTTGAATGAATATTTTTGGTCACCCTGGTTACTATCAATGAAATAAAATTTAAATTCGAGAATAAAAAATTTTTTTTCAATAAAATAAATATTTTTTATTATAATAAAATGAATTAAAAATGTATATGAAATTTCATAAAACAAAAATACATGAAAAAGGTCTTTTTTGTCTTTTATGCATGGATAAATAGATTTCTATAATCTCATACTCAAGAATACAAAGTTTCAATAATTTTCATTAGTTTTATAAATTTGCAAGACTGTCACATCTACATCGATTTTTTTAATTTGAAGGTTTTTCAGTTTTATTAATGTTTTTATTTTTTTATAGTAGGTATTTATTTTATTTTTACCGATTTTTCGGTATTTTAAAACAGAATATTTAATAATTTTCAGAATTTTTGGTATTATTATCATTTGAGATATTTTCGGTAATTTTATGGATTCTTATTTTTTCTGGTATAATGTCATTCTTCAGAATTTAAAGTTTAACAAAATTTCATCATTTTAATGGGTTTTTTAGAAAATTTTAGATTTCTAAATATTTCATATTTTATAGATTTCTAGTACATGTTATGGTAATAGGTAATGTAACGAGACGAAATAAATTTAGTTTACAAACACTAGTGTGAAAATGTAGTCACATTTTTATTACAATTTTCATTTTCAGATGAATATAAATATTCTTCGGTCTCTGCTTAATCTCGGGTTTTAGAGAATTTTTTAAAAAATGTTGAAATATATCATTTTTTCGTGCTATCATTTCTCATTTTATGAATTTCCTAAGTTATGTACGCCCACAGACTTTCCAGTCGGATCGTATTTTTGAAAATTTGGCCCGATGCCAATTACGCTATCCAGGTAATACATCAGCTGAGACTGAATGGAAACAGAAACGCCTGGCTTTCGAAAACATTTGATGTAGAAGATTAATTGACAAAACGTTGAAAAATTAACGACTCGCTTGGATGCCCCTAATCGACTTTTGTTGAAGAAGAAAAGGGGATTTTTTTTAGGGATTTTGCTTAGTGGCTATATTCTTGTTGAACATTTATCAACGTTCAGAAAAAATTGAAGCATAAATCAGCTACAATTGACTTCTATTTTATTCATTTTAAGTGACTTATTTACGTAAAAAAGTCACTAAGTATAATTTATTGGAAAAAAAAATTTTCAGATCTGTGATTGATTATGTATATGCATTTTCACACTTGTGTTTGTAAAAGAAATTTGACTTGGAAATCAAAACTTTGTTTCATTTCCTTATGAATCAATGAAAGTAATGCAAAATCTTTCAAAATTCAGATTAATTAAACAAATTTAAAAAATGCTTATAATACGAGAAATCTACAGAATAGAAGAAATTAGTTTAAATAAAATTTTTATGAAAAAGCATTGAAATAACGTAAGTTTATTAATTTTAAAATCTTGAAGAAAAAAGATTGTTAAAATTGAAATAGGAATTCATAAAATTACCGAAGATTTCTCAAAACTCATTCAAACTAAGGAAATGCATACCAAAAATTAAAAAAATTTATGAATATTCTGCTTATATGAAAAATTCATAAAATAATAAATTAATGAATACTGAAAAATCTTGAAAAATTTAATAAATACTAATAAATATTAAAAACAAAAATAATAATAAAAATCTATAAAATACCAAAAAATTATGTATCTATAAATATCTATAAATCTGTATAATCTGTAGATGTGACTGTCTTTAAATCTGTATCTATAAATACCAAAAATCTATGTAGATGAAATTGTCTAAAAAATCTATAAAATAAAAAAAAATCGTAAAAACTACGTATTTTCGAGCATCACACTATAAAAACCGATTTGACCAACCAAATTTTTAGTCCAGACAAACAAATTTATTAGATTTTAAAAAATTTTGTTTCAGTTCAAACAAATTCTGTTATTGCTAACTTGAATTTCTTTGTCCGGAACAAAAATACTTTACTGCACAAAAAAAATTTTTGTTTGTTTGAACTAAAAATTTATTTAAGTGAACCAAATATTTGGTTGGTCAAATAAAAACCAATCGTTTATTTAGGCCAACTAAAATGGTTTTTCAATGCAGATTCTATAAATCTATTTATTATTCTCGAAAAGACTGAAAATTCTTTCGAAATTTTCGTGAATACAAAAAAATAAGAAAATAAAAAAAACAATACAAGAAAGCTGTATTACACAAATAATCTATAAAATTTTCTGACATAAACAAAAATTTTGAATCTAAGAAAAATTTCTCTCTCAAAAAAATCCGAAAACTACTCAATGTATATAAAAATGAATAATTTTTAACTAAAAAAACTAAATACTACAAAAATTCAAAATTCAGAACAATGGAATAAATTACGAAAAACACTTATAATACGAGAAATCTACAGAATCCAAAAAAATTGTTTATGCAAAATTTTCCCGAAAACCCTTTGGAAGAATAAAAATTTATAAAAATTTAACTTCGAAAGAATGAAATAATAATTATTCAAACCGAAACTCATTAAAACAGAGAAAATGCTGATCATACAAAAATGTATAAAAATTTGTGAATGTTCGGTTTTTATGCAAATCAAATAAAATACCTGAAATCCAAAAAATCCATAAAACTTTGTATTCAATGCCAAGAAATAGTTGAAAATTAAATAAATACTACAAAATATGGAAAATACTCATGAAACTAAAAAACTATATAATTATTCAAAATCGTAGAAACTCCATATTTTCAAGTATGCGACTCTACAAATTCATCTAGAAATCCGTAAAATACTAAAAAATGCTTCCAAAGTTTCCTGAATACCAAAAAAATACAAAAAACAACTCCAACACAAGAAATCTGTATCATACCATCAATCTATTTAATTTTCTAACATAAACAAAAATTTCAAATCAGGGCAAAATTTCTTTCCCAAAAACATCGCCTAAAATCCAGAAATTTGTTTATTTTCATCTCAAACAAAACCTAAAATTACAAAAATTACTATATATTTCAATAAATTGTTATGTACTTTAAAATTCAGATCAATGCAAATTGTTGCTCTATATTTGAATTTCAGAGTTCAAAAACCTCGTTTGAAACCAGGAATCACCAGCACTCGTAATCTTCAGTTAATGAACAAGTGTCAAGTTATGTCATTTTGAAATCGTTATTTTCAAATTCTTTGAAGCTTGATCTTTACCATTAATCATGCGTCAAAGCGAAAAAAACACTCGGTAATTTGTCTGAAGATCACTCGCTAGTGATGCTGGAATATGTATGTGTGATTCTCTATTTGAAAAAAGTAGGTCACTTTCTTGTCTTAAAAAAAAAAAAAAAAAAAATGATGATTCGGAATTTGCAAAAAAATTACCAAAGAAAGTCAATACGAATAAAAATCGTTATCTATATGACTTTTAATAAATAAATAATCAGTCCAATTCAGAATTCGATGTCGAAGTGATAGTTCAGAAAATATGAGAACTAATTGCACGTATTTAAGATGACACGGAAGACGAATTACTAGCCCCGGCGTACGGACATTTTCATAACATATTTTTTTTTCAAAATTATAGTATTTTGCAAATCATTATGAATGACAGTTACTTTTGCAACTTTTCATGATATTTCTTGTAAAAGAATATTTGAAAAAATGTCTTTTCTACTTCTTTGCCTCGAGAATAGAATCGGGCCAATCCCCGGCCGAGATAATTGATTGCTCGACAAGAGATTCGCGTACTCGAGGCAGCGTAATTTTGTTTTGTTATTTCGCCGCTCGCAATGTCGAGTAAGCAATTACTGCGGTCTAAGGATCAGTCCGAAACTGAATCACTACGGTGAATGCGGGGTTGGAAAATAATCCCTTTTCGTAATATCAATCTCGTCTTGGCCTTTTTCGTCAAGGATTTTCCTCAACTTTTTCATCCTTTTTTTCTCATGAATCGTATTTAGGCCAATCCAAGTTGCCGCCTTTCAATCATTCATCGTGCGTCAAGTTAAACTGATAGGAAAATCTAGTACTTTTTACTAAAAAATATTTGAATGTGGGATAGAGTTAAAATTTGGTAAATTTTACTATAGCATACAGTATTAATTGTTCAAAATATTTAAATTGTAAATAGTAATTGATATATAGTATAGAAGTTGTAGTTATACGTTCTAGTGAAACTGTCATATGTGTAATATACGAGGAGAAATTTTTGGTTACAGCAACCATTGATTTAGTAAAATATGAGCCCACCGAATATTTTGGTAGTACAACCAAAACTTTAGGTATGATAACCAAATAGTTGGTTATTGCAATCTTAGTATTAGTCATAAAAATTGAGTATTAGTTGCTGCAGCACAAATTTTGGTTGTCATAACCAAAGTTTTGGTTGTAGTACCCAAAACTTCGATAGATCCATATTTTACTAAATCAATAATTGCTGTTACCAAACTATTTCTCTCCGTGTAATACTTGTGAAAAAATGTACAAATTATGATCATGTAAGGTAATATCTTGTATATGAAATACTGTTATTTACTGAAGTAAAAAATACAGTATGTTGAGTATTTTTTACTATATAACAACTTATAATAGCGATATTTAACGTTTTACTATACAGCATGGTAAGAATTAATATATTTATTGATAAGTGTACTATAACATATAACAAATTGAAATAATATTCTGGATTTTCCTAGAAAATAGTAATTTTTCCAATATTTATAGTTAATATTACAATGTTTTTTTCTTAGTGTATTTATTATTACTTATAGTGCATTTAATGTTATTCTTCGATTTTTTTTGCCATACATTATGAGGCATTTTATCGAAATCGATGAGACCTTGTATTTTTTTTGCTTGATCTTATTTTGAAATGCCTCCCAAAAGTTGATTTCCTTTAGCATATTTTTCTTTGTCATTCATTAAATTATAATTTAGTTTCGTCGTGACAGAAAACGAATTCTAGCCATGATTTTTTAGGAACAATTTATTGTTCCTCCAATTGTGATATTTATAAAAAAATTCGAAAACTTTGAGATTGCATGAGTTTTGATTCTTTAATTTTTGAAACAAGTTATTCAAATAAACAATATTCAATACAGATCTTTATTGGCATAAATAATTTCTATTCTTTGTTTTCTTGAAATTTATCAATTTCACCAAAAATTGTTCGATTATAAAAGTTAAAGGGTTCAAAAAATTTTTTCCGTTTCTATTATTATTTTGAAAAAAAAAATATAAAAAATTTTTTTTACCTAAAAATACTTTTACTATGTGAATTTTTATTTCTTTTTTTATAACAACCTTTTTGTTTGTTGCTAATGTATTATTTCGAATTTTCGTCAGTATGTTTAATTACATTTTAAAATAGGTATATAAATAATATATTTTTCCACCTTGAAAGCTATTAGCAGCGTAAGGTTAATAACGAAACAAAATTATAAGTTGAGCATAACATGATTGTTAAAAAACAGAATTAGATTATTATACCAAATTCAGACCAATTTGTAATAAACGAAGTTTCTATTCAAGAAACCTATAAAATAGCTTACGCAATATGACAATTTTTCACAAAAGTCAAAAATATTTCGAAAATTCATGAAGCCTTCCAGAAAACTTTTTTTTAATGTTTTATTGTAAACTTTAACAAAAATTTTCATGATTAAACTTTTTTTGATTTAATTGTAGATTTTGAAAAAAATGAAGCATAAAAATAACTAAAAATAGAATTTCGACTCGAAATAATCTTCGTTCTCAAGCAACGAATTTCGACGAAAAAAATTGCTGCAAATAATTTTTGTTAACTTGTTGCAAAACGAAAATTTTTTTAACTAAATATTTTTAGATACTAGATTCGGGATGATAATAAAAATTTAGAAAATTCATTAAGCTGCAAAATTTTCAAATTTCAAGGAAATGAAGTATAAAAATAACTGAAAAAATTTGTTCTTCGACCCTAGAAAATCGTAGTTGCTAAAATCATAATTTTAGTTCATAGATATAAGTATTAAATCTAGTTTATTGAAGTAAATCATTTTAAAAATTGACCATAAAAATCAGATCGAATGTCAACATTTTTATGGTACAATTTTTCACATGTTCTCATAAAAATTGGAATTAAAAAAAAATTTTTTCCAAAAAATAAAATATAGGATTTTTACGTATGAGTCTAAAGCTTATCTACTAAATGAAAATTCTTACAATTAGACAATGAAAAATTAATGAATTGCATTACGAAAAAATTTTTTTGTCCATATTTCAAGCTAAAATAATAAAATATCAAAATATTCATAGAATATCTCAAATAGTCAATAATTATATCACAAAATTCCACAAAAACTCAATGATAAGACTAGATATCGGTCAAATAGCCCTCTTCCCTCTCTGACTTTCCCCCATCCTTCCCAAGTTTTCTGATCATAAACTTCGTTCCAAGTATTGTTCAAACAAACCACAGAAAGTCTGAAAACTTGATCTCTTGTGAATGCGATAAAACCCGCCCAACTTTATTCCATTAGCATTTTCCATTGAGCGCCCACATGAACGACGAGCGCTTTTTGTTCAATGTAGAAAAAAAAATTTCACCGAGCTTTATAAATAGAGCCCAATAAGTTCCCAACGGTGCCTAGAGAGCTTCGAGGAAGAAGGAAAAAAGACAATTCATTTTATTTAGATTGGAGATCAATCAATAAAAGATAATTGCGAAGCTCGCAACGGCGTACAATGAAATCACCCGCGAAATCCAAATGTGGTTATTTACGAGAGAATGCAAATTATTACTTGTAAGGTCTTTTTATTTTAAAAAAATTTAGTCAAAAATGAAAGATATTACAGAATATTTTTTAATCAAACTTTTTTGGAAAACAAAGTATTTTATGATTTGTATTTTAAATTCTGAAATAAAAAATTCATGAAACATTATCAAAGAATATTTTACCTGAATATTTAATAAAATAAAATAAAATAAAAAAAGAGTTGAATAAAAATTCAGTAGAATTAAGAATTATTCAAATAAATTATATTGATAGCGTATAAGAAATTTTCAAATAATTCCAATGAAGTTTAAATGAAAATAGAATATTTAAATTAAACATCTGTCAAATGAATTTTTGACCTACAAAACATTATTATAATTTTATACGACAAAAAATAAATAGATGTACAGGGGGAACGGGTAAGTATATTTATTGATAAAGTTTCTTACTTATTCATGCGAAATTTATTATCATTTATTTATTTGATTGGGGTAAACTTAGAAAAATATTTTATAATTTATGTTTCTCTGGAAATTAGTGTTCAATATAAGTTATAATTTCTGCAAAAAAAAATATTTATAATAATAATTTAGTTCAACAGATTGGGAAAACAACTTAAAAAAAATATTCGACCTAGACCTAAAAAACATCACTCTAATTATTTAAGAGAAAATGAAAATCAATAATTACACAGTAGGAGGGGGAAAAAAATTTATTGATGAAGTTTCTCATTTAATTCTAAGAAATCGAATATTAATTATTTATATCATTAGGATAATTGGGGGGATGTTTTACGTGTAATATTTCTTAAAATAAATATTCAAAATTAATAGTCTGAATATTTGCAGAAGACAAAAATGATAATTTAGTAAAAAACATCAGGAGAACAAATTCATTATATATCCAAAAAATATTTAACCTGGACCTACAAAACATCATTTTGATTATTTATAAGAAAATGAAAATAAATAATTATACTGTAAAAGGAAAAGGTAATTTATTGATGAAAAAAGTCTCATTTGAAATTAAAAAAGTCACCAATTTGAAGAAAATTTGGTTTTCATCAACGTAACTTCCCAAAAGTATGAAAATTAAACATTACTTCCAATTTCCGCATAATTTACTTGTGGAATCGCTAATATATGAATTTCTTTCACAGATTTTTTTGGATGAAAATTTAAAAAACGGATAAGGTAGTTAAAAATTCTGAACGTAACTGAAGAATGCTTAACCTAAACCTGCGAAACCCCACAGCGGTTATTTACGAGAGAACGAGAATAATTTATACCTGGAAGGCGGAAGGTTAATTTATTGACGAAGTTCTTCATTTTCAGAATAAATTAACCAGAGAGGAAGTTACTTTTCAGTCAATGAGCGCTTTACTTCCAAATAAGGGATCGTCCAGGCTTTCAGGAAAAAGCGAAAGAAAAAAAATGCGATAAAAGTTTCCCTCAATACACTTTTTTAAAAAGATACCTTACTTATTTAAAATTTTTCATTATCTGCTTACTGCATTTCACTTGCAAAAAAAATCGTGAAATATCCGTTTTTAATTACGGTTTTTAAAGGTAACCTTACATTCCGAAAAACTGATAGAATATTTCAATTTTTAGTAATTTATAACAAAATATAGAAAAATATTTTAATTTCAAAAGAACGTTTTTTACTCTTTATTTTGACTGTTGTGATTTTCTAATTTGCAAAGTGTACACGCAGTTTGTGTGGAATTAATTAAATAAAAAAATAATTGAAAAATTAAATTGGATGGGTTGATTTATTAAATGAAAAAAAATTACTTTTAATAAATTAATTGAAAAATAAGAAATTCATTGGTTTTTGAGAAGTAGAATAATATTCAGGAAAAGAATTTTAATACATATCTCAATTTATAGTCATTTTTCGAAGATACTTTGTCACTTGTGAAACCATTGAAATCATTTAATACCCATTATATAATGTAATAATAAAATGAAATGTTATAATATCAAAAAATAATATTCATACCTAAAACTATGTTAATTAGCCTTAAATCTCAAAAATAATTTTAAATATCGATTTATAAATGATGGAAAACGAACAGAAAACTTTTTTACAGAATTTCAAAGCATCATTTCTTAATTATTTACAGTTAAATATGAATTTGTTCTTCAAATATTATTTTTTATGTTGGTCACAACGATTTGAAAATCTAATAGATACATATATTTCCTTCCGAATTTCAGAAGTGTTATGAAACTCAACGGTTATCAAAAAATACTATGATCTCTAAAAAATTTTTTTATTATTTCAATTTTAACTCTTTCTTCAAAGATATCTTGTCACTTTTAAAACTATCAAAATCATTTTATACATATAAGATGACAATATTATAAAAATAACAATAAAATTTGAAAAAACTCATACTTATACATGAATTACCCACAAATCTAAAAAATTTATTAACATATCGATTTATAAATGTTGAAATATCAAAAGAAAATTTTTGCACGATTTGGAAGCATTATTTTTTGATTATTTACAATAAACTATCGATTTGTTCTTCAAAAATTAATTTTATATGTTGTTGAATGATTTCAAAATCTTGAGTAAATATTTTTTTTTCTCATATTTTAGGAAATTCTGTCGTCATTTGGTAAATCAAGTTTATCAAAAAATATTATATTAAAAAAAAAATAATGTAATAAAAAAAAACATCTTTGAAATCTGAATAATTGTTGTTGTTTTTGTGATTCTTTGTCTTTCAAATAATACACATTGTTTGTTAAAAAAACCAATCAGTTATAAAATTCCTATATTATTATTTTTTTTCCAAGATATTTTTTCACTTTTGAAACTATTGAAATATATATATATATATATATATATATATATA
>JAPYZL010099927.1:0-13917 GCA_030522825.1 Platygaster orseoliae
TTGAATAAATTTTTGATTATGTGCAAATAAAACGCATTTTCAAACATCAATAAAAAATTATGATTGCATCATGATTATTGCACCCCTCGTCTTCAACTCAAGTTACAACTTTTGCTCTTGTGAAACAAATTTTTCGTCAACCATTAATTTTTCTGCCTATCAAAGAAAAAACTAAAAAATTTTAAGTGTCTTAGTCGGAAATATTTCGATTTTTGAAGTATTTAATTAAGGGGCCTATAAGGGGGGGAGGTGGCTAAATAGTTCACTGCAAGTGCTTAATTATTTCATACAAAGTTTATTTACAATGATAATTACCAATCATCAACCGTAAAACTAATATTCTATGATCTGATTGAAGAAAAAATATGTTATACGAGAAAATTCATTATTATGACTTATTTCTCGTTTTTTATGTAACAAACAGACAACATACAAGGAATTCACGTAGAGGTCTGAAATTTTTTTCGTAGCTTCTCATATTTGTCGACTATAATTTAAAACGTCAAACTTTTTTTTCAGTGGAAATTTTTTTTGTAGCTTCTCATATTTGTCGACTATAATTTAAAACGTCAAACTTTTTTTTCAGTGCATAGGGTGCTTGAAAAAAAAAAAAAAAAAAATACCGTATTGAAGACGAAAACCCATGTTATTTAAATGCGAAAAACGACGGCTCTACAGGCACGGGTTAATATTGGAATAAAAATCTGAAAAAATTAGATAATGTTTTTTAATTATTTTGAACCAATTTAGGGGGCGGCACGGTGAAAATTCCACCAAAGCCATTTTAACGACCACCCTAGTGTATATGCGATGTATATTTCAACATCGAGTTCTTCATGGATTTGATTATTCACGTGCAAAAAAAAACCAACGATTCTGGCATTCGCTTACGAAATGGACAATTAGTACAGATCGACCATTTTTTCTTTATTGATTATCGATGTTTCATGAAAGTAAGAAACCTGCTGTTTGAGCCATTTGAATTTGGGAACGTTAAAATGGAACACATTTATGTTATATGATCAATCGCAGATGATGTGTACGATGTAAATATATCCGAATACGATAAAACTGTCGTATTGTCCCGAGTGATACACAGTCAGAATGAATGTAAGATGTATGCGTGTATTCGTCCAAGAATGTATGATGTGCCGTTATAAATGAAGTCGTGGATAAAAAAAGTTTTCTATTAATTCTAGTACCTGCAGAAATTAAATTTTTGTTCATGTTCAATGAATGCTCTAATAACAAATATCAATTCATCCTTGGTTGGCAGCAATGGCGGATCCAGAGGGGGGGGGCTATAGGGTCTGTAGCCCCCCCCCCAAGCAGCGGTGGGTTCCGCGAAAAAAAGGTTGCCAACAAGAAAATGTTTAGAATTTATTAGAAAGAAAAAGGTCGTCAAAAAAAAAAAAATGTTTGGAGTTCGTTTCTAAAAAAAAAAAACAAACAAACAAAACAAAAAAAGGTCTACAAGACAACTCTAAAGGTGGGAATTTCTTTCAGCCCCCCTTAATGTTGAATCCTATATCTGCCACTGTATAATAAATCCCATGTACGACAATGGCATTTATGTCAATGGTTCGATCTTCCCTATGGTTCAAAATTCCCTACATTCCCCTACGTCTCACAGGCGTGACATTGTTATTAAAAAATGGCTTGTTATCGATAGACATATTTATCAAACATGATTGAGATTTTGAGGAAAATTATAGGATACACAAAAATTCGGATTGGGCCTGCGCCCAATCCGAATAAACCCAACTGCTGGCTACGGAGCTGGCGTGAAGTGAGCCAACATGTTAATGTTCAACAAGGCGCTCTCAAAGTGACCCAAGGTGTCATTCAACAAGCAGACCTTCAAGGTATACTACCTCCTACGCTTCTTGGGGGACAATACCACAAAAACCTGCCCCCCCCCCCTCACAACGTGGCAATTCATCAGCCAACTGTCATACGCGATCGAAAACAACTTGATTTTAGAAGATAAAGAACTTGAGACAATAAAATCAGCACCGCGAATGGATGCCATATCCAAATGGGCTACTTCTTATCTGACAGACACTAACTTCGAGCGCAAACTGGATAGCAACTTGGACATTTTCGCTGTTTCCAATGGCTACTGTTTGGACAACTTCAATTTCCGGCAAACGACGCGCGACGACTATGTCACGATTACTTCAGGATGGGCTTACAACGAGGACGAAGTCCAACAGTACCTACCTGAAGTTAGAAAATTCATGCAAGAAATTATATCCGACGCAGGCGTACGAAGCTACATGCAAGGCTACATGAAGGGCTGCCTTACTGGAAAGCGTTACGACAAAGTGATATTATTCCTCACGGACGAATTGGGAGGTAACGCGGGGAAGACCACTTTCTTAAATTTCATTAAAGAAATCTTCGGGCAGTATGCGACAATTGACCGAACAGCTTTACTGGATGGTGGTAAATCGGGAAATGGAATTAATGCCCACTCTCAAGGCCTGAAGAATATGAAGGGTAAATATATTCTCATCGGAGATGAGTTCAAACGTAATGACAAATTGAATACTTCTGCCATGAAGGCGTATTGTAGTGGGAAATTTATGGGGGAAGGCCGGCCCATGCACTTGACGCAAATATTTGTGTTTCCCTGGACTGCCAATGTGGCAATTGCTTTCAATAAATACGACATGCCAAACGTGAATGCTAACTATGCAGCCTTCATCAAAAGAGTGAAAGTTGTACAATTCGAATCAAAATTCACGTCCAACCCGGATGAAGTCGATGAAGAGCATAACGTGTACCTTGCTCAAAAAAATACGTGCAAAAAATTTGTTAAGTGGCGCAGTGCGGCAATTGCCTGGTTTCTGGAGGGGAATGAAAATGCAAAGGAAACTGAATTAATGAAGGAATGGAAAGCTGAATTATTCGAACAGCTAAATCCCTACAGGGAAATATTGAAAAAACGATTGCGAAAGGTCGCGGATGAACGTCAAGTTGTATCGCTGAAAGAAATTGAGGATGCTCTTTGTAACAAAATACGAAGCATGAAAGAAGAAAAGGACACTATTCACCAAAGTGCCGTAGATTGAGCGAAGAAAAATTCGGTACGAATCACGCCAAGGTACAAGTATCCTATAACAAGAATCGAGAAGAAAAACTCTCTGCGGGGAGTCATTCTACTACCAGAAAATGCCTACACGTAAACGCAACGTTGCCTGCCATATATTTTGAAAAATTAATCGAAAATATGTATTAATATATGAAAAAAGTGAAAATACATTACAAATCACAATTACATTACTCTGAACTGTTAATAAAGGATTGGAAACCTTTTATATACGCTATGTACTAACTAATATTACCCTTTCCTAGAAATGATCTAAGTTATATTATCCTCTCTCGAGACAATGTAATTTTCCATATTTTCCAAAATTTTATCATCATTTAATTACACTTCATGTAATACGTAAAACAACTACGGCAAATAAGGGTGTATCCTGGACGTTGCAAGGTAAGTTAAACATTTATTTTTTTAACCTATCAATTCCAACGGGCGACTACCACAACTACATATGTCAGTATTTTTTTTTTTTTTTTTATTTTATAAGCCATGCTATTCGCCCGAACGTTTCGAAAGCTTTCGCAAAAAAGGAAGTATCTCGTATATTAATCAGGGAAGTGAGCCACTCAGTTTTGTAAATAGATATTAATTTCTACGTTTTATGCAATTTGTCATATTTTGTCAATCATAAAATATTCTGCAAAAGTGATAACAATATCAAATAATTCCTGTAAATGTTATATAGTTCTAATCGTTCAATTAAATTATTCATGTACGAAATGTCGATTTTCCAAAAAACTTACACAAGTGTAATGCATCGATTTTCACTCAGCATAATGTTAAATTTTATGCTGTCAAGTAACTGTTAGACATTGAACTGTGGAATTACAAATTTCTTCGCAAGATGAAATTTACTGCTTTACAAATGCAAAAACTTGAATGTGTCAGATTTGCTTGTCCTACTGCTTTCGATAATATAATTCAATAATTGCGTTAAATATATAACAAATATTTACCAAAGTCATTAACTCTTTTTCGAACTATGATTTTTATTATGTAGAAATAGAAAAAAAAGGTTTCTTTCGTTTTTATTTATACCATAAACGTTTGGAACTTCAAGCATATGAAACTTTATTTTCCTGATTGTCACTAATATTCTTTTAAGTTTTTGACATGTCTAAAATTTTAGTTTCGCTTAGCTTCTCGTATTTTATATAATTTTTTTTTTTTTTGTTATACACAAAAATTCCAAACGAGTAGCGACACAACATGAAAATGCTCAACAAGGCTCTCTCGACGTAACCCAAGGTGCGTTTAAGCAATCAGACCCCTTAGGTAAGCTACCTCTCACGCCTGTTAAGGTTTATTTTCCACATCCCCATATGGCTGCCAATTGCATGATAAATGAAGTTAACAATAAACTTCAACCAGTATCGATGACAACTTTATTATTAGGAATAGGCCTCATCGAACACATTCATGTTCGAAATGTCGATTTTCAAAAAAACTGACACAAGTGTAATACATCAATTGTGCACTCAACATAATGTTTAATTTAATGCTGTCAAGTAACTGTTTGACATTGAACTGCGGAATTACAAATTTCTTCGCAATACGAAATTTACTGCTTTACAAATTCAAAAACTTGAACGTGTCAGATTTGCTTCTTCCATTGCTTTCGGTAATATTAATCAATAATTGTTATAATAAATAACAATTATTTACCAAAGTTATAAACTTTTTTTCGATTTATCATTTTTTTCATGTAGAAATAGAAAAAACCTGTTTTTTTCTTTTTTGTTTATACCATAAACGTTTGGAACTTTAAGCATACGAAATTTGATATTTCTGATTGTCACTAATATTCTCTTAAGTTTTTGACATGTCTAAAATTTTAGTTTCTCTTAGTTTCTCGTATTTTATATGATTTTTTTTTTTTTTTTGTAATAGACAAAAATGCCAAACGAGTAGCGACACAACATAAAAATTCTCAACAAGGCTCTCCCGACGTGGCCCAAGGTTCGTTTCAGCAAGCAGACACTTTAGGTAAACATTTCTGACATTTTTGAAACTTTATACGATATTCAAATTGATACATAAATAAGAATAGAATAAAAATTTAAGAAATATGCTGCAAATGTAACAACAATATCAAATAATTGTTGTTGATGTTATATCCTTTCAATCGTTAAATAAATTCATTCATGTTCGAAATGTCGATTTTCAAAAAAACTGACATAGTGTAATGCATCAATTTTACACTCAGCATAATGTTTAATTTAATGCTGTCAAGTAACTGTTCGACATTGAACTGTGGAATTACAAATTTCTTCGCAATACAAAATTCACTGCTTTACAAATTCAAAAACTTGAATGTGTCAGATTTGCTTATTCTATTGCTTTGGATAATATTAATCAATAATTGTTATAATAAATAACAATTATTTACAAAAGTTATTAACTTTTTTTTCGAATTATGATTTTTTTATGTAGAAATAGAAAAAACATGTTTTTTTCGTTTTTGTTTATACCATAAACGTTTGGAACTTCAAGCATACGAAACTTGATTTGTCTGACTGTCTAATTGTCACTCATATTCTCTTCAGTTTTTGACATGTCTAAAATATTAGTTACTCGTAACTCACATATATATACTTATGATTACAAATTTTTTTAACTTGTTATACCATAACGTTCCGGAGAACATTGACTAACTTTTATATTTCTTGAGCGACGATACATGTTTTATTCCCTCTACAAAAAATTACTCGAAAGAGGATAAAATGGTATTTTCTTATACGGATCGTTTTCAGGTAAAAGAAAAGAACGAACAAGAAATAATAGTGATTATTTTTTTATTAAAGATAAACGAGGAAACATTTCTATATTTTGCTGGAATTGGGCCTTATTTGGTGTCGGAGGACGAGGAACGAGTTCTTGTGATTATACAAGAATTTTTTAGCTTAAATTTGAGCCGACTGAATGTTGTTAAGCCTGACAAAAATGTCGATCATGATGAACAACACGAGGGAGGACAAGTAGACGAGGAACCTGAATTCTTCTTCGTAACGCCAGAAGAACGAATCGAGGAGGTGCAGGAGGAGGTGTTTGGCTACGGAGTTATTCAACGTCTTTGAAAAAGAAAAAAAGGAAAAAAAACATACAAGGGCTAAAAACTTACCGTTTCCATGACTATGTTGACGACGAAGACGACAATCATTTGCAAAAAACCTACAAATCTGTTCATGGTTTGACTAATTAATGTAATTTTCGTTGATTGAGAAGAAAAAAATGTGATACGAAAGTATTCGGGATATACTGCAGAAAAGAAATTATTTCTGTAAATTCCGAGCAGCACGTGTTATGGCACACTTGGAAAAACTGAAGCCTCCTTTTTTAAGATGCAACAAAATCAAGGCACGTCTTGAAATAAGAAGATTACGAAAACATCTAAAGATATAATAAAAATTCAGGCAAATATTTAAAAATCCTTGGAAAATAAATATATTGATAAGTATTGAGATAATACAAAAAATACCGAAAGTACTATATAGAAATCTATGAAACTTTAAAGTTATTAGAAGCATGAAATTCTGATAATCCATAAATTTGTCCGTAATAAAATTAGAAATCTCTAGCTTAAAATCCTATAAATCATGCTACAAAGGTTTTGATAAAAATGCTGAAAAATACTAAAGACTGCTCATCATAATAGAAATAATCTATGCGCGAAATACTACGAGTTTTATGTAGAAATTATTCTCTGCAAAAACTAATGAAAAAATAAAAAATCCTGGTAATTTCAGCTTCGAGAGCGTGAAATTCTATAGAAATTTTTACGCAGCAATTTGAAATCTTTTCAATTGTTAACATTTATTTGACAATTTCTTTATTTAAAACATTTTTATAAAAAAAAACAATCGTCGTCACCACCCCGCCGTGACCTCGAATCCGGCCTTTGGGAGTCGTTGTCGTCATTGTGCGAGGAAGGCCGCCAAATGCAAGGCCACTGCTGGGGGAATACATATTGCCGACTATGTGAAAACTATGTACACGTTCCGGGACCGTCCCGGAAGACACCAAATGTCCCGGAATATGCCAATAGACCTCACTCCAGGTCCTTGAAAGCACCACAGCATACACACACACATTGTGACGGTTATGGTGATTTGAGAATTTAACCGTCACTTAGTTCGGTTTCGCGGGCTATTTTGTTTAAACGGGATGGGTGGGGCTGATTGGTGGTTCCCAGGGCCCATAGGGAAGCTGGCGAACATCGGAGGGGCTCGGACCCGTCGGGGCTCGCGGAAAGAAGACGCTGACCGCGGGGCACTGTGCGTTAAGTCGTGACTTGAGCGAGACGTTTTTTTGGTGGTGAGAGGAGAAAGTGGACATGACTGGACGCGGTGCCGAGTTGTTTGCTAAGGTGAACCCAAGCTCTAGGATGGAGGGCTAAGGAGGACCACGAAGCGTCGGGGATGAGGCGGCAGCGTCGAAGATCGTCAGCTGGGGCCAGGCCCCTGGCCGAGAGGTTTGGTGTCTAGATTTTGAGGGGATCGTCTCGCGACGCCGGGGTTCACCGTGGAACGTGCAGGGAGTGGG
The DNA here is from genome assembly GCA_030522825.1 of Platygaster orseoliae. Taxonomy (NCBI): domain Eukaryota; kingdom Metazoa; phylum Arthropoda; class Insecta; order Hymenoptera; family Platygastridae; genus Platygaster; species Platygaster orseoliae. Next base: position 7,652 of record JAPYZL010099927.1, read on the forward strand.
GTTGGCGGATTTATTAGTGCGGGATCAATTATTCATTCATTTGTAGTTTTGTTATATTAATCGTCTATTGTGGAGTTGGGAGGCGTGAGTTTTGTTGATTCTGAGTAAATACGTGGAAAGGGAGCCGGCGCATCTTTTTATCTTCTTATTTTCAGGTCTTCACCCCGAAAGGAATCCTTGCCCCTTGCTCCTCCCCTCGCCGGCCAGGGACGAACTGGCCGAGCGATTTTACTCGCGAATTTCGGTTTGATTTCGGCTTCTGAGTTCGCGGTTGTTTGATTTCTCGATTTTAGTAGCGAGGAAAACCACCTCGTTACAACTGTATATTATGTATCGTTAGTTTTTGAGTGATTACTTATAGAGCATATTTTAATTTTGTTATTTGGCCAGTTTTATTAGGTTCAAAGAGCGAAAATGGTATTACGATGCAATCTGATGTGTGTATTTCCATTTTCATAACTAAGGGCTTAGAACATTTAAGACATGGTTTGTCTGCAACTAGTTTTCAACATAATGGTACAGTGTTATGAATAAGAGTTTGTAAAGATGTCGCTTTGCGAGTGGTAGTTTCAGATAAATGGTTTACAGAAATTTTTTAACAAAGAATAAAGTAAACTCTGAAAATACAGCATTTACTGAAAAATTTTAAAGAAATGTTTTTGAAAAATTTGTTTAAAGAAACAAATTTCTTAAAAAAAAAACATTTTTCACAAATCTTTTAACAAAAAGATAATGGATGGAAAGTAATAATATTTATATATATTTTTAAATCATCAATATTCTCAAATTTGAGGTGTTTCAACCTTCACTATGTCTACATCCTCGTTATTCATTTTTATGATGAATAAAATAAAGAACGAATTCTCATAATATGACATTCATTGTATACATATATTTATGAAAATTAATGAAAGAGTTTTTATTCTTGAGTTTTCTGTGTTTACAAATTAATTGTTGTTTCTCATGTAATTATTATTGAAAATATTTTGATTGATTTTTTTAAATTTATTTATAGCAGTTGCTTCAAGAAATACAGAATGAACTGCAGTTGCAACAAAGAACAGCAGAGCAGGAGCAGCTACATCAGCATCAACAACTGCTGGATGTGCAAAAACATGCACTCGAACATCAAAAAGCTGCATTCCTGAAATAAATACAACAAATGCAGGATCTATGCGTCCAACAGCTGCAGCAGCTGCAACATCAACAGCAACTACAACAGCAGCAACAACAACAACCCACCAACCCCAATACTGAATAAAAAAAAATTACCGAAGATCTCGAGGGGGTTGGCAAGCATCGGAACAGAGGTTCATGGGAATGATAAATCGCTGGTGCAAAAATAAAACCAGACGGGAAAGTAGAAGAGGAGGAAAAAATTAAAATTAATATATTTTTTCAAAACTTACATGCTCAATTTTTCATTTTTCATAATTTTGTTTTCGAACAATTTATATAAGCAATTTGAACATATTCAATTGATACAATCAATCAATATTATCAATATCATCAATTAATAAATATCAATTTATACATATACATAAATCTTTTTTTTTTTATCAATTCATCATGTTTTTTTTCGATTTAATATATTAAATTCCTACTATTGGTATAGTTGTATAATCAAAAATATAATCAATTTATGCATATTTATACATATAATCAACTTATATGTATACATATATATTTATTTTTTCGAGCAAGTCCTCATTTTTTTTCGATTTTATATATTTAATTCATATCATTGGTATAATTGTATGTGTAATCAAAAATATGATCGTAATCAGCAATTTTTTACTATTTATCAATATATTTTTCATTTACTTGTTGAATTTTTGTGAAAGTTCAAAAAATTGTTGAAGTACTAGAATTTCGAAAAAAATTTTGTTTGCAATTTTTTTTCTGCTATTCAAGGCTGTTAAAAATTTTTCGACTAGAATTTCAAAAAAAGCTCGCGTCTATCCATAGCCAAGGGGATAAGAAAAATGAATTTAAAGGTTTTTTGGTTTCAGATCATCTGATCAGTCAAAATCGTTCACCCCGTACGCCCTGGACAGGACGCAGTGAAGGACGTGCAGCGATCACACACGTCATTTTTTTGCAAAACCAAAAAAACTATGTAAAGTTCAATAATAAATGATAACATTACCAAAATCTGCTTACCGAAATCATTTGTAGTTTTCTGGTAATCAAGTTTTGAATATAGCGCTCGGAAATGAGGCAAAACATGATAAGACCCCTTTAAAAAGTGTTTGACCTTACTGTATGTCGGAGTGACGGTCTGTTGGTGTTTCGTATAATATTTTTTAGTTGAGATAACGACGGCGAGTTTGAAAATTATGCTGAATATATGTCATTGTACAAAAAAAAAATTAAGAAAAATTGACAGTTTTTGACGAATACTTAAACTACATAATATTTGAAACGTTATTTGATTAATATATGAAAGTTACCACACAAGTTTTTATACAGTTGCCGGAAAAGTGGCCTTAAATGCGTGGAAGCCTGTTACTTCTGCCATGGACAATCGTGCGAAAAAGCAAGGATGTGTGAGCTCACTGAAAATGACGAACTTAATTTATAATTCCAACGTTGGCTCACCCAAACCAATGATGCAATCAAGCTTCGGTGGAAGCGTTGTTTTCTTTACTTCCTTCAGATTTTTGAGTGTGTCTTGCACAAGACTATCAATTTCAGAAACATCTAGAACAATGCTATAAATAAATCACTTGAAAAGGTAAATTGCAGATTATTTTATAATGTAAATCTGTTTATACCCTCAACAACAGAACTTGATTTTTTCAAATGGACAAGTTCATCATTTAGTTTTTTTTTATCGTTTCTTGTTGCTTCCTGAATCAATTAAGGGGGTGTTCTCATGGATTGGGCGTATTTCGAAGCGTTTTTTGGAATTTTACAGTAACAAAACTATCATTGATTTTTTGATGCGGTTTTTTTAAAAAGTTTTATTCATCCCTAGACTACAATATTTACAAAAGCGATATGCAAAAATCCGCACAGTTTGGCTACTGCACCCATTTGAACGTAGGCCCTTGAAAAAAAGTTTGTTGATGGTTCACACCAAATCTCAAAAATGGCTCGTCTGAAACACAAAAGTATTTTTTTCAACTTTAAAAATTCATAAAACATTTGTTATTAACAATAGGGGAAAAAACGTCCGTCAGACGATAACGAGTACATTTCCACACATTTAAAAAAAAAGTTTATCAAAATCCGTCAAGTAGTTCCTTAGATATGGTGTGAACCATTTTGAAAAACGTAGTTTTGAGAAAAACGCGTTTGAAGTTTCCAACGAAAAAAAGCGACAAATTCGGTTTAACTTTCTTGACGCAATTGCCGTAGTAAAACAACTCGTACATCTTTGAATCGTAACATATTTATGTTTTGAAGGTTGCTCTACAAGATTTATTATTCTAAACTATTGTTTATCCACTTGCGAATTTAATATGGTAATATTTATAACAAAAAACGTTGAAAAATGTAAATAAAAAAATTAAAGCCGCCTTATTTCATATCGAAAAAATTGCTCACGGACTCGAAATACCGCTGGAAAATGGTACAAACATGTTTAATTTTAAATGTGTGTTTAACAATTATTCATCAAACTATGATAGATGCCTCAAATTGTTATTTTCTTGAACAAGAAATTGTTGTTTTCACACCAAGCTAATTCTGAAGAAATGAACTATAACTTATGCAATCCATTTGTTCTTTTCATAGTTTTTCAGGTTTTTAGTTGCGAATTTGGTATCAGGTTTGTAAAATTGGGTTGTTGGTATTATTTGTTTAAACTAATTATTTATATAAATAATGTTTTTGGCAACATGCATATGTTTTCTGTGGTTTTTATAGCTTTTAAAAATGAATATGTATGCAGATTTGCAACTTTTATTTGTTTAAACAATTTAAAGAATAAATAATTGAAAATTTGAAGTTTTGAAATATGCATATGCTTTCCATAGGTTTTTGTATGCTGATTACTAATCTTACGTCAAATTTGCAAAATTATCTTGTTTACACTATTTTTTTAAATAAATTATATATGAAAAATATTTTTTCGGCAAGATAAAGATACTTTTCATGATTTTTATGACTTATTTTAACGAATCTGAATTCAGATTTGCAGTTTTTATTTGTTTGAACATTTTGAATAGTCTTCATTAGCGTGCTACTTACAATTAGTCAGCAATTCCAGGTCCATACATTACACTTTCCTCGTACTCTGCGAACTCGTTCTTGGCAGTGTCACTCTCCCTTCGTTCGATCCTGGCTTTTTTCGCGAGATCGCTCATGCGCTCCTCCGACCGGATGATCCGATTCTTGTCCCGTTCATTGGCGAATTCTTCACTGATCTTGCCGATTTTGACTCCCATCTCGTGTAGTATTCTCAAAATTGAAAAAAACCCGTCGTTGAAGATGCAGACTGCCAAAAAGTTTGCCACCTCGATTACCTTGGCCCCAGAATGCAGGTGCTTTGGTGCAAAAGTCCAAATCAACGAATTTAAGGATTCGTTGCTGTTTTGAGTTTCAGCGCCCAAACAGCGGGAGAGCAGTTCATCAGCGGAAAGGGCTTCATAGATCGGCTTGATAACTTTTTGAACATTTTCGGCTAGGGGTGAGTAATCGTGATGAAAACTATGCAGAGAACCGTCGGCCTCTGCCCTCCGCCACGCGCACCAACTTTCTTCGCCTTCAGGACAATTCTCGTGTTGTGGTTGCTTATCACTTGAAATTTTGTGGAAAAACGTGGCCCAAATTGCTTTTTTCATTTCTTCGATCGAGTCCGAGTGTCTGCGAATAGCCAATCCGTAGTATCGAGTCAGCATTCCGATTACATTGTCCGTCAATTTCCCGACACCTTTACCTCCCATGCCTTTATTGTTTTTTTTCGCATTGCGAAGCCGAGTACCCATTCTCTTCTCGACGTGACCGACGCACTCTCTTTTTCTCACAGTAAACTCGGCACCGTAGGGATTGACGTCTAAAATTCCTTTAAACGTTTTTGAGTCGCCGTCCCCTACATATGTCACGTACCTGACACCATGCTTTTCCATGGACCTTGAAAACATTTCAACGATTCCATCCACCTCCATTTTTCCGGAGCTTCCTTCGTGATTTACTGTGCAATTTTCAGCATGAGATTCATACCACTCATTGTAAGCATCAGGATCTTCGTGTTTTAAATTTTCTTTCAGACTACATGCTTGACACAATTTACTTTTCACAACTGAATCCAACACTTTACGCGTATGTTTCCCAATCAAACTTGCGGCCCCGAACAAGGAACTAAACCCTCTCTTTTTCCAAGTTCCGTCACCGGAAACGGTCAAATTAATCGATTTACTATGCTCTTTTTCTTGGGCTACAGCTCTTCCAGTAGAAAAATTATAAATCGACGACGACGCCTGGTGTACTTTTTCCAAACAAGCATAATACAAATTGCGAGACATACCTTTGCCCATTTCCATTAGACCGCAAAACAAATTCAGTCCTCCGAGGCCAACACCTACGAGTCGCATGATGAGCACAAAACGTCGATTTATTTCAAAAGTATTTGTTATTAGCGGGGACGACTCAACCAAAAGTTCAGTATTGCACATTTTGCATTCCATGCACACTTGGAAACCGATTCCTTTTTGATTTTTTCGCTGAAATGTTACTTCACCATGGCAAACTTTGCAAACTACATGTGAGGCGAGTGTTGAGAACACGAAGAAAAAATTGATGAAACTGTAGCTCAGGTTATCGTCGACGTTAATGTCCGCGTCACCACTGCTCCGAATTTTTCGTGCCGATGTGCTGGCGTACTCGGAAGAATTCCTTTTATTGGGAACAACTCTACTAAAACTTGACTGTCGGCGTCGATAAGAATTTTTAATTTTACTTTTCGAACCCTTCCTATCCATGACTGAACTTCAAAATTATGAGTAAACCCAGCAAAACGAGAGACAGAAATCTTTTGTACAAGTGGACGCGATCACGGTGGAAAAAAACTAATCGCATTTTCCTTGTTCCTCGATACCTATGGTCCTTTCCTCAGACATAGAAAAAAATGTCATTTAGATAACAAAATACCTTAGATAACAGTAGACTCGGCGCGCCAGGCTCGAACGTTACGCGCCGCGAGCGCTGCCGAGGAAACTCCGCGCGGAGCGTGACAAAGTCTGCCAAAAACTTGTTTTCCGTTTCGAATTCGGAAAAATCGTTTTGGAATACTATTCTTAGATACCTTATCTTTGAAAAAA
>JAPYZL010099934.1:0-18860 GCA_030522825.1 Platygaster orseoliae
TGAAGTCGAGTGGAGTAAATGAAACAACCTGAAATCGCTCAGTTACGCCATCTTTGGCAGACGTCGTAAATCGAGTTTTCGATGTTCAAGTTGTGAAAATGTATGTTTTGTATGCAACATTTGGATATGTAGTTATAGAGTTTTGAGTTTTCGAACGTATAATTATTACTCAAGAAAAACTCACTCATAGTCTCACAAAGTGAAATTTCTCAAAATGCTCTACCATGGTAGGACCCATCATCAACATCAATAAGATGTTTAATAAAGTGAAACCTCTAATGTCCTATCATAGTAGAACCCACCATTAACATACATGAAAAGATGAAAATTATTCCTTAAATTACTCAGTTGAGTGTTAAAATTTTTTAAATAAACCGTCCTTACCTTCACATCGATCAAATTGAATGCTCATTAAAAATTTGAATATAAAATATATTCTTTGAACTGAAACTTTCATCGCTAAGAGTTATAACTGCAATCTGACTAAATTTAATTTAATTAAAGAAAAGATTCAAGTCTTGCTATCTTTTCAGAAGTTTCCTTAAATACAAACTATACCTTAAAGTAAAACTTAATGGATGTTGGCGCCAAAAAAACAAACTTGCAAACAATGTTAGTGTCTGCGACAGTTATAAAATGGCGGTTTGATGGTTTCTAAATCCGAGTTCATGGCGAAACAAACAAAACGGCGGGAAATTGTGAAGTTGGGAAGCGGCTTTCTCACCGATTGCAGAAGAGCGTGCTATCATTGAGGAAAATAATGGCTGCGATAGTCGTTTTTTAGCGGCGCTATCTCGGGCCAGACGTTGTTTGTACGCTCGCATGCGATACGCGGTCTTGAAACGAGGTAGATTGCTTTTTATCCGTCACTGACGTCATTGCTGTTAACCTCAGGCCGCGCTCGCTTTTCATTATTTTCGTGCAATCACTTCCTCCTGCGTTATTCAAAAATCTTGACGTAAAAAGGAAAATTTCAGAATCCCCTCCACTGAAAATTTGAAGTAAATCACTCCCATAGAGTCTGAGCTAAAGTATTTCGTGCACTGAGCATTTTGAAAGTCATTATTTTGCAGGACTTCTTTATGTATTGTATGAAAGAAGAAAATTTTTTTTTCAATTTGTTTTGACGAAATAATGATTTAGACAGTGATTTTTACTATTACAGTTGAATTCCATGTAAAGTTCCTATTACACGACATTTTTTTGTAATCCGATGACGTGAAAACTGATCCGAAACGAAAACTCGTGTGAAAACAATTGTTGTGACAAGCTCAAGTAAGCGAGTACTAAAATCCAACATGGTGGACTTCCCGCCGTTAATTTGAAAATTCACTGCGCGTGTTGCGTCATTTGTCTGGGACACGCCAATTTTCGACGCAAAAAATTAAACCTAAATGACCAGTTTTCGTAAAAAAATAAGAGAAAAAAAGAATACATGTCAACTTTCGAAAATTAACAAGTAAACTACTATTTTTCGTAAAAATCAGCATACGGCCACGTTATTCCATTATTTCACTTACAAGTTGTTATTATACACTAATTAGTAATTTTTTTAACAAAATGTTAAAATTTCATAAAACTTTTTATAAAGCATTTCAAAAAGTGTTTTATAATAATCACAGTTACTAACTCTCTAAATTCCTTCGAGTGAAATTTCACTCGAATAGAGTGAAAATCCTGCAAATCAAACTCGAGTGGAAATTTCACTCGAATAGAGTGAAATTTCACTCGTTTTAGAGTGAGAATTCACTCGAAAATATAGAATGGCTAATTCACTCCATTTTTTCGAATGAATTATCACTCTAAAATGATTGAAATTTCACTCGAATAGAGTGAAATTTCCACTCAAGTTTGATTTGCAGGATTCTCACTCTATTCGAGTGAAATTTCACTCGAGAGAATTTAGAGAGAAGGTTATTATTTTATTTTTTCATTTATTAATTAATTGAGAACTGTAGGAGATACAAATGTTTAAAAAATCTAGAATGGGAGCTGTGACGTCAATTTATATAGACGTTGACGTCACATCATTTTTTTTAAACCTCTGAATCTCCAGCAATTTACAGTCCATCAGAAAAAGAAAAAATACGTCTTCATTTTTTTTAACTCTTCATTTTACATTTAAAGTGAACCCAAAAATTTTTTTTTGACTCAAGATTCCTATTTTTGGAACCAAAAACGACAATAATATACAATAATTATTTGTCGGAACAAAAATTTCTCTTATTTTCCCAGTCATCACTCACAGTTCACTGCTTTTTGTCATAAAGAAATTTTTTTAATATTTTATTCATAATATTTCATTTCGAGACAAATCACATCGTTCTATGTATTGATGTAATCATTCTGCTTTTTGAAACTAAACAAAAAAAAACAGGAGGTAAAAAATCAGCAGGTTTGAACAATCATCTTATTAACTCGGAACGAGCTCGTGATTCGTATCACGTGCTTTTGAAGCATTATTTGTCTCGAGAGAAGTTTCGAGTTAGCATATACGAGTGCACGAACGTGCTCCAAGGCAAGTACTTTTACGTACGAGCATGTAAAACATCGGATGCCAAGAAATGATTGCCTTCAGAGCGAACGCAAAAATGACATTTTTATCGGCTTTACTTTTTCTTTGATGACATTGTTGATAAATTTACATATTGAACAAGCCAAAAGCCATAAAATTGTTTTCTACTCATCGAACTCTATTTTGCAACGTCAGTCACATCTATCAAACATAAGAAAAAAAATTCTAAATTTTTGGAATTCACCTTTTTTCGTGAATGTAAAACTCTGAAAATTCATAAAAACAATTATTAATGTAATATTTTTTGTTATAAACTTGAATGAAATCGTAACGTAAAATCATAGTACCCCATGTCACGTTTTCTCATTGTCAGTTCCCTCGCAAAAATTGCTGAGAAGCTGCTCTCCCAAGACGAAACTGAGGGATAAAAATCTCTGACGAAAATAGAAAAACGAGGGGCCATATGAAAATCGCTCGAGATATTTATCAAACTTGCGACAACTTGTTTTTTTCCTGGTTTTTTAGAAGTTTAGAGGAGTAATTAACAGGCATCAGATGTAACGAAATTTAGGGAGGATCGCTTCTGAAATTTAAAACATTAACGTCTGAAAGTGTATTCAAAACACGATACCAAAATAGATGATATATAATAACTTACCCACAAATAGAAATTATAATTCCATATGTGAAAAATACATCTAGTCATAGATATTTTGTTCCTAGAGATGAAAAGGCTACTTTTCATATCTGGTGCCAAAAATTACGTTTTTCATGTTCTCACGTACAATTTCGATCCCCCGTTTTCGTACAATAAAGTTATTTTGTGATATGAAAACTAAACAATTACGTAAATGAGAGTTGTGCAATGTGTATGAAAATTTTTGTTGAATCGCTCGAGACAAATAACGCTTGAAAAGCACGTGATAGAAATCACGAGCGGCGCTCGTTCCGAGTTAATAAGATGATTGTTCGTACCTGCAAGAGACGTTTAATGATATTCCAGATTCCTTTCTCAGATTGTTTCAATTTCCAGTTTGTTTTGGAAAGGGCGAGTGAATGGGATGGAAATTCAGTGACTTTTAGCTCTCGACTGATTTTTCTTGTGAAAACATTTTCATTTGTGCAAAGAATTCTCAAAAAGCTTCTTTTTTTGGTTGTAAATTCTTTTTCCAATTTTGGATGTTAAGATCTCTTTAATTCGGAAAGTATTTTCTCAATTTTAGAAAATCAAGTGTTGAATTTATTTTTAATTTATTGAAGAAAAAATCTAAAAATCGTAGTTGGAATTTTCCAGTTTCAATATTTCTTGATAGTGTGAATTTGTGATTAAAATTATTCTAATAATTCGAAAATGCAGTTGAGATTATTTTTTAATATTATCAATTATGTAATATATTATTTCACATAATTAATATCGAAAATACTCAAAATCAATTTTCAATCACTTCTGCAAATCCTGTACATGTTTGTAAATTTTTCGAGAAAAAAAAAACAATAAAAATTTTTATAACCTCATAAGAATTTGCACGTTTTCCAAGTTCTAACTCGACTATAAGGAAATTATGCATTTTCATGCTATGAAAACACGTTTTTTTCTCTCATTGCACAAATAATTCCTGATTCTCAGCACTGGATTTTTTGCGGGTAGTTCCCCAACGCTCTTAAAACGGTGCCTTTGTCTTAGAATACCTGCCCGTGTTATTTTGAATTGCATAACTCCGATCCCTCGATACGGTATCCACATTACGATCCGGTCCCCAACAAAGTCTTTTTGGCCCTACTCGGGGACCACGTGCACCTTCTCCCTCATTTTTATTGGGCTTTTTTTCGGGCCCCAAACAGACCCTGTCTCATTGTTCCCGGCTTCTTTTTGTGCTCGTGACCACTCCACCAACGTACAGGTTTTGTTTTGCTTGCTTTTTTGGCTATTTTCTTTTGCTTTGTTTTTATCATGTAAGGAATCGCGAGTCGAGACAAAACTTTTTGCGCGGAAAATTGAGGAAATTCGTGATAGAAGATGGAGATTTTATTGAAAAGTATAAGTTTTTATTTTAATGAAAATTTTTGTATACTGCCAGAACCCAAAAAGCAATCAAAACTTTTGAAAAGATAATTTGTATCAACATTACAATTCTCATACATAGGATACATAGTGCACCCTCCCCCCCCCTCCCCCTGTAAATTTTCAAAATCTTGAGAATTCTGAGACTGGAGCTGCACGAAAATATACTGTAGATTTTCGTAGCAGAACTTTTAAAATAATATAAAAACGTAGCGATATTTAATCAATAAATAATTTATAATATATTTAATTATTCACAATTATTATTTATTCAATAATTTATTTAATAAATAATTTTAAAAAATTAAAATGTAGTAGATTTTAAGTAGATTTTCGAGTTTCTGATTTCATTTCCAGGGATTTTTTTACCTTTTCCAGGAAACTTGCAATGCAATTTTCGTTTTTCAGAAGACTCTTTTTCCAATCTTTCCAAAAAAACTTATAACACTGTAAAAAATGGAAATATTTTCTAAATTTTTCTTATCATCGTCAATTTAAATATTTCTTACAGTGCGTAATATTTGAAAAAACTCGCAAGTGAAATAGAAAACTTAAGAAATTTTTGAAATTTGAAATTTAACTCGAAAGTTTTACTTTGTTCCAAGTTTTAATAATAATAATATTTAACAATAATAATTTTGAAAGTAATTATATTTATATAAAATTTTTAATTAATAAATATTTTAAATGTATCTTTAAAAATCCATCGATTATTGTGAATCGTAGCGAGGACTATAATATGTTAAATTTCCAAGTTAATTTTTCAATTTCCAAAATTTCCCAAGTTTTCTATTTCACTTGCGAATTTTTCTCCACTTCGAATTTTTTTGATTTTATATTTTTTTTTTCTTTTATTTGCTTCAATTTGTTAGTTTTTTCGTAAGCTTGTGTTTTTATTTTTATTTTTTATTTTTTTCTTTTTTTTATTTCAACACTATAAAAAAAATTCCTATATCTTATCGAAAGTTTTTATCCGACACATGAATCGCAAATTTTCCATACTTTGTTTTATAACTCCCAAAGATTAATTTATAGAATTTTTCTCATTCATGTATAAAATTTTTCGAAAAAGTATGGAAAAAGATACATGCTTGCATAGGAAATTTTTCATATTTTTGATATTCACATACAATGCCGAATAATTTCCATACAACATGGGAAAACTTCCATATACGAGTATAGAAAAATTGCAACTTTTTTTACAGTGATCATGAAAAGTTTCACTTCTCTCGAATGATTTTAAAACGGATGAAGAAATCGGAGAGAATAAATTTTTTTTAGAAAAAATATCTTAAAAATAAAAAACTAACATTCAAATTTCAAAAGTTAAGATTTCAGTCGTTGTACGCTAATTCAAATAAAAAAAATTTTAATAAAATTAATCAAGATTAACAATGTAATAATTAAATAATGTGGAATGTGGAATTGAATAGTTTTTACGACTGTCAACATTTGAGTGAACAATGTTATTACATTCAAACTTCGGAAATATTCGTTTTTATAGTTACAATTTTAGGTGCAAAAGTGGGCGTTTGTGTAGAAATTTCATTGTTAAACATGAAAAATATAAATAAGAAACACATTGACATCGAAAATACTAGATACTCTATAATTCTGGATTCTTGTAATATACATATGTTGTGAATTTCGAAAAATAGGTTTTTTTATATTTAGTGGTTAAATTTTTAAATTTTACTTTTATTTTCTTGTAGTAAAATTTCGAATGAGTTTGCTTTAGAAAAATATGGAAGTTCACTTAATTTTTGATATAATTTAAACTCCGAAGTATTTTGCTATTTCATTTTTTATGTATTTGAATGCACCTATAAATAAAAAATGATAAATAATCGAAAAACAATCTATTTTTTTCCTTCTAAACGCACTATTGTCTATGTATATCTATTTATAGCATGTACAGTTCAATTTATCTTACATCTCAAAACACCTTACGACTTACGTAGCAAAATGGCCTTACTTTTTCATTGTATACAGTATTTCTAAGAAAGTACAGTTATTTCATGAGATTACCGAAAACCGCTACAGATTATTCTTTTATATCGTCGAAAACTTTCTAAAACTCGATCAATTCCTAAACAATTTTCGATCTCCAAAAATCATTCGAAAATTTCGAAGCTTATTCTCGAACTATACTTTTCTTGAGAATAAGATTTTTTTGCTATTTGTCATTCAATACAAGGAGTCGTTTTGGAATCTACGAATTGGAAAAATTCACCCGAATTTTCAGCAGATTCGATAAAGTTTGAGTACAATATTGCAATATTATATAATGAATTGTAATATAATAATGATATATTACAATATGTATCATAAAAAATTTTGTCATATACATATTATTTTGACCCAACTTAACACAACAAATTCGATTTGGTAGCATCAGCTCGTTTTTTTATTGTTTTTGTTAAATTCACAAATTGTTGACAAGGAATTGACAAAAAATTACAGAAAAACTGTAACAATATTAATGACAACTTTTTACGAATTCGAAGATTTATGAAAATTTTGACCAAATTTAAACAATATAATAATATTTATCACGAGTTCGTTTTTTTTATTTCTGAACTATCAATAATGTCTATCCCATGATTTTCCGGTGAAAACACAGGTTGCAAAAAAATTACGGTTCCGGAAAATCTGTCGAAATTAATTTTCCCCGTGTATTCGATTCGTGAAAAAGTGAGTTTCAAGTTAGAAGCGCGAAGAAAACGAGCAACTTTCGCTTTCCATACCCGAGGCGCGTAAAAAAGAGAGCTGGAAAATTGTGCGCCGCCGGTGAACGCACGATTATCGCGATCAGCTACCGATCGAAAGTGCGGTAAAATACTGGAAAGATAAGCGATGTTTGAGGTGCGATAAAGTCATGTAATTTTTCATTTTAACGAAAAAAATGAAACGATTGGATAAAAATAAGATAAAACTATGGGATCAGGAAAACTCGGTGCAATTAACTGACTTTTCTTCGTACGATGAAATGGAATTCACTAAAAGCGAATTAAGCACATAAAAAACAAACTTCAGGGAAAAAAAGATTTGCTGTATAAGCATAACTGGACATAACAAACTTTTTTTGCAACAGTAGCTTATTATTTTGTTGTCTCGACAAATCTTGTTTGCTACCAGAGCACAATTACTATGCAATGGAATTTTATCCATAATGATTATGCTCTGGTAGCAAAAAAAATTTGTTGATGCAACATGAAAATAAGCTACTGCTGCAAGAAAAATTCGGTATGTAAATTTGTGTTGAAACAGCACATCTTTTTGCTGATTCAGCAAATCCTTTTTTTTCTGTGTAAGAGAAAAGTCTGGTACGTTTTACTTAAAAATATAGTGATGGAGGATCGAGATGAAATATAGTAAATTTTACTGTATACAATATTGTATTATTGAAAATATTTGCATTTTAGTCATTGACATATAGTATAGTAGTTGTAACTATTGTAACTGTTATTTACTAAAGTAAAAAATACAATATGTTTAGTATTTTTTACTGTATACCAACTTACAATAAAATTGCGATATTTGACGTTTTACTATACTGCATGGTACAAATATATATATTTATTGCTAAATCTACTATTATATATGAAAAATTAAGATAATATTTATAAATTTTCCTAGAATATAGTAATTTTTCCAATATTTATAGCACAATTTAATTATTTACTTAATTTTTGGAATTTATTTAAATTCTCTTTCGTCTTTTAACAAACATTTTTTGCTGTGTAAAAGTGAGGCCAAATTTTAAAAATTAGTTTTAATGCCTGAAAATGATGAGTTTTACTAAAGTAAAAAATACAATATATTTAGTATTTTTTACTATACACCAACTCACAATTGCGATATTTGACGTTTTATTATACTGCATAGTAAAAATATATTTTATTTATTGCTAAATCTACTATAGTATATGAAAAATGAACATAATTATAATAAATTTTCCTTGAATATAGTAATTTTTCCAATACCTATAGTACAATTTGAATAATAAATTGGTTTTTGGCATTTTTTTTATTCTCTTTCGTCTTTTAACAAACATTTTTTGCTGTGTCAAAGTGAGGCGAGATTTTAAAAATTAGTTTCAATGCCTAAAAATGATAAGTTTAACTTAAGTAAAAAATACATTATAATATGTAGTATTTTTTACTGTATACCAACTTACAATTGTGATATTTGACGTTTTACTATACTGCATGGTAAAAGTAAATATATTTTTTGCTAAATCTTCTATAATATATGAAAAATAAAGATAATATTTATAAATTTTTCTAGAATACAGTTATTTTTCCAATATTTATAGTACAATTTGATAATTTAATTAATTTTTGGCATTTTTGTATTCTTTCATCTTTTAACAAACTTTTTTTGCTGTGTAAAAGTGAGGCCAAATTTTAAAAATCAGTTTTAATGCCTGAAAATGATGAGTTTTGCTATAGTAAAAAATACAATATATTTAGTATTTTTTACTATATACTAACTTACGATTGCGATATTTGACGTTTTACTATACTGCATGGTAAAAATAAATACATTTATTACTAAATCTACTATAATATATGAAAAATGAAAATAATATTTATAATACAATTTAAATAATAAATTAATTTTTGCCATTTTTTTTTAATTCTCTTTCATCTTTTAACAAACATTTTTCGCTGTATAAAAGTGAGGCAAAATTAAAAAAATTAGTTTTTATGTCTGAAAATGATGAGTTTTCTTGGCTTTCCTTCACTAGTGAAGAAAAAAAGGACAAAAATTACTAACTCATTTCACAAATATTGATATCCCGCCTTTTAAAGTAAACATGATTGCCTTTGTTTTGCTTTCCAGGTTTCGAATGTTTCCGAAAAAAATCGCTGAAAAATGTTTCTCTATTCTTTTAAGACCTGTTTTAACAAGAATCAAGTGAAATTTCCGGAGCCAGACAAAGACGGACGACCAATTTGTGTTAATTGAACAACTCATTTCCGCCTATTTTTTTTTAGCCATGAAAAACTAAAATTTCCAGAAGTTGAAACTTATTTTCGAAATTCGGCCTTACTTTCATAAAACGATAGATGATTGCTTAAAAGAGATTTAGTATTATATTGGATGTGTATATACACTGAGAGAAATTGTTGGCAAAAAAGTTAACTAAAAATTTTCGTTTGACATAAATAATATTTAGAAAACTGTTTTTTTCAATCAAAAATCAATAAAATATTATTGTAATTGCTGGAAAATCGTTTTCGGTAAATTTGACTGATCTTCATTTTTTAAATATTTTTTTTTTTTCATTTCTTTACTCACAAAAATGTTCGGTTCCAGCAACCAAATAATCACATAAAATATGGACAAACCCAAATTTCATGTTTACAACTACAATTTTCATTAAAAACACTCCATAATACTTGTCATAACAAAAACTCAAATTCATAAAACAAAAACCCTGATTATTTTATATTCCACAAAATAATTACTTCTGAAACATAACATTCATTTTCCTGTACGTGAAACAACTCATTAACAAGAGACATCGTGAAAAAACCAATCCTTCATTTTTCCTTTTTTTTCCTCGCAAAAGACCAAATTTTACGACAATGTGGTTATTTTCAACTTGCCTCGCTATTTTTCGCGAACGTGATTTTGTCTGGAAAAATGCCTTGCCGCGAAATGACTGGTAATAGCAGACTCGTGCCCAAGTACAGAGCGCTTCGGTCATGGTTGGCTAAGGTCCTTCGTATATGGGTGAACAGGACACAAATAGTTGTATGCATCGCGTATACAAATACGTAAAGTGCACCGTACAATATACATATCGTGCACGTAACAACGCTCGCTACGTGGGAAAAAAAGCCCCGATCGCTTTTTCCCCCCTCTCAACTCTTTTCCATTCAGCGCGCCTGATAAAAGCCCGCTGTGGCAACACCCACGTTTTCCAACAGGTTCTTTTCCTGCTTTCCCAAAAGATTTCGCTGAATTCAACTAAATTTCTTCACGAAAATTGACGTTTGGTATTTTAATAAGCCACGTAACGTTTCAGAAACATTTGTAAGAGCTTTCGTTTGAAATATTGCACCTTACGGAAAGCTTTCAGAAGTATATCTAAAAGGTGACTGAAAGCTTTCTGAAATCTTAAATGTCCGCCAGAGTTTCAGAATTAAGGTTTTAAATTTAATAGTTACAAGAAATATTACTAATAGACATCTGATTTCCTTTTAAAATTTCGAGCCTTTTTTGGAAAGGTTTCAGCTATATTTCGGAACGCTTTCAAGAAACATTACTGATATATACCAGAAAAATATTTCTAATCTTTCAGCCAAGTTTTAATAAGCTTTCCATCTTTCCAATCGGCACGTAACCTTTCAGAAACATTTGTAAGAGCTTTCGTTTGAAATATTGCATCTTTCGGAAAGCTTTCAAAAGTCTATCTAAAAGGTGGACTGAAAGCTTTCTGAGATCTAAAATTTCCACCAGAGTTTCAGAATAAAGGTTTTAGAAAGCATTTCAAAACCTTTCAAACATCTTTCTGAAAGGTTTTATGTATAATAATTACAAGAAATATTACTAATAGGTACCTGAGTTCTTTCCAAAACTTCGAGCTATTTTTTAAAAGATTTTAGCTATCTTTTCTTACACTGTAAAAAAAATCCATGTAAATTTACTATGCTGAGCATGGACAATCCAGTTTTCCATACTGGGCATAGTAAAATTACCGTGCTGGGATAGGTAAATTTCCCTATTGAAAATGAAAATTGCCCTTTCCAGTATGTTATTATATATGTTATGTATATGTTACTAGTAAAAGTAAATTTCAACGCCCAAGATAGCAAACTAGATTATCCAAACTGAGCACAGTGATTTTAAAGAAACATGGTAAATTTACTAGCAAGGTGGTAAAATTACTGTGCTAAGCATAGTAAAATTACAAACAATATTGAATGTAATTTTACTATCAGACAGTAAATTTTATTTGGATTTTTTACAGTGTAAGGTTTCAGCTAGATTTTAATAAATTTTCCATTTTCCCGATCGGCACATAACCTTTTAGAAACATTTTTAAGAGCTTTCGTTTGAAATATTTCATCTTTCGGAAAGCTTTCAAAAATCTGTCTAAAAGGTAGACTGAAAGCTTTCTGAAATCTAAAATGTCTACCAGAGTTTCAGAATTAAGGTTTTAGAAAGCATTTCAAAACCTCTCAAACATCTTTCTAAAAGGTTTTATGTATAATAATTACAAGAAATATTACTAATAGGTACCTAATTTCTTTCCGAAATTTTGAGTCTTTTTTTGAAAGGTTTTAGCTATCTTTTCGTAAGGTTTCAGCCAGGTTTTAGTAAGCTTTCCATCTTTCCAATCGGCACGTAACCTTTCAGAAACATTTGTAAGAGCTTTCGTTCGAAATATTGCATCTTTCAGAAAGCTTTCTAAAATCTAAAGTTCAGTTTCAAAATCAAGATTTTCGAAAGCCTTTAAAAATCTGTTCAAAAGCTTTCAAGCATCTTTGTGTAAATGTTTTGTAAATATTTTGATTGAAACGTTTTAGTTGAAAGCAATCAAAAATGTTAATGCAGTATCGTTCCTGAGGGAGTTTTTTTGTTATCTTACACGAAGGTTTCAGCAATATTGCTAGTGAAATATTTCAAAATATAATATTTATATTATTTTATAATATACTATATAATATGTAATTGAAATACTTCAAGAGATTTTTGAATGTTTTTGAACGTTAATCGACAAAATTTTGAAAGTTTATTGAACTCTGAAATTTACTTATAAACTCGAACAAAAACAATTATTTTTGAAAAGTTTTCAGTGGTATCAGAGAATTGCAAGAAATTAAACATATAAATAACCTCGAGAATGGCATTCTCACTGCAAAATTGTGTATTTCCATCGTCATGAATTTTCACAAATATAAATTATAATACTCAAAACTTTTAGTTCAATTTAGAAATTTTGAAGTTAAAAATTCTTGATTTTCAAAATTCAGAACAAATATTCTTAAATAATTTCACATAAATTTAAAAAAAATCGTGATGTTATATTGAAATTGTCCAGGTTTTTAAATTTTTTCTCCCGCTAAAATTATTTGGATTCGTGTATCTAAAAAACCACAAATTATTAATAATTAGGACAAATTTTTTTAATTTTTCACTGCAGTCCGTGACATTTTGAATGTTTGTTTCATAAATATTTATCAATAGTATTTACTGCATAAGCTATTATCTTGCAGCTGTAAGAGAAACTGAAATTCATGCAATGGTGTCAAAAAGATTACTTGCAAAATTCTAATTGTCAACAACTGTCTATGCGGGTCATTTGAAAAATAATCACTTTTCTTGTTTAATTACCAAAGACATTGTTATGAAACATTCAACTGTGGTACTTTTGCAATACACTATTTACAGTAAAAACTGTTTATATAAAAATATCAAACTTTCAAAACAGTAAAAAAGTTTTTTTATGTATCAACTTTAATGAATTTCTCCAAGTTGATCTAACCTAACTTGAATTTACTAAACTAAACAATTATTTGATTTTTAAAACGAATATTTAAAGTATTTATGATTTCTGTTGTTAGTTTTTTAACGGAGATACATGAGAATCGGAATTAATGGATAAATTTGCAATTTCTTTCGTAATTCAGCTTTGGAATGTTCAGAATAACGTTTTTCAACAATTCTTTGATTTTTAAAACCAATATCTGATGTATTTATGATTTTTTTCTCAGTTTTTCTTTCAAAGTAACATGAAAATCTGAAATTATGTATATAAAATATTATGAATAACCTATTTTTGAGAATTTTTTAAATGCATACAAAATTTTGAAAATTGTAGATATTTTTTGAATGATTGCTAAAGGAATTTATTTTTATTGCAAAGAAAACTTTTATTAGAATAAAATTTTCTGTACATTTTCCGAAATTTCTGTGACTATTGATTCTGTAACGAATTTCCAAAATGAAAAATTTCATAATTTTTAAATATTGTTCTATCAGATATGTCTATGAAATTTCCTGCATCAAAAAATGATCGTAAAAAATTGAAACTTTATGGAAATCATTCTTATTTTTACATTTTTAAAGCATATCTCAAATTCAGTGAAAATTACTTTAACGCGTTATTTGTTGATCGATTCAATTTGAAACAAATCTATTTCCGAACTTGAGTAATTTTCCACAAGGATCATCATGCATAATTCCGCCATTTCTATTATGACGCCGGATTTCAGCGTTCTCGCGCCGTTTTCGAGATATGCAAATTCCATGCAAATCCAATGCAAATTCCCGTAACAAAGTGCTGGCTATACGATCTCGAAAATATAACGGAAAGACTTCGTAGGTGAAGAATTATTCTGAGGAGATCGTTTTCAGGGAAAATGACGGGTTTGACTCGCGAATGAAAAAGACGATTGAATTTTGATCGAAAATTATCGAATCTCCAAGTGTTTTCTTGCGACAGAAAAAAAATTCTCACTTTTGATTTCAAGCTCTTAAAAAGAGTTTTTCGAATAATTTTTTGTTTTCTTAAAGGTAGTTGAAATTGCATTCATTATTTTTCGATCTATAATGTTTTTTTTAGCAACTATATTGATTCGGAATATTTTTTGGCTTCTTTTGAAAAATATCAAAAACCGTTGGAAATTTTGAAATTTGATAAAAAAAAAACCTAAAAACCAGTTTGTCCAACAACCCCGAGTTACTTAAAAAATCGAGGTCATCGACGTTCCTCAAGCGAGCGTTTGCTTTCTATCGGAATATTATTCGTATCTCGGAAATGCAAAAAACGAAAGTTAAGTTATCGTTATTTATTGAGGAACCGAGGGTTCATGTGATTTAATCTTTTCCGGCGAATTCTTAATTGTTAGATGCCCCCCTGACGCTTTTAATGATTTCTGCTTTAATGAAGGATGACGAGGGCAAAAATTTTGCCGATATAATCGTAATGTATAGCTTCTATAATTTCTCCTCGTTTAAAAAAAAAGGGAAATAATGTTAAGATAAGTTTGCCGTTTATTTCCATTGATGTTCATGATTTTATTCATAAAATTAAAACTGCGAAGTTTAAGTAAACATTATTTTGGTTTTGTGGTGAAACGTGCAATTTTTACAAAACTTCCACAAACAGAAAATTCGAGTTCATTTGCAATTGAATCAGGTTTATGCAAATAATTTAAAAAAAAGCGAACCTACTACACATGCAACAAAAAAAAACTTTCTAGAAAAATTTATGAAGTTATTGGTTTAGAAAAATTTATAGCATGAAGTATTAAAAATATGATCAGAAACATTTGAAATATGTAACTACTTATTCTGCGATATTTTTTAATACTGAAAAATATGCAAAATTCATAAATATTTGATTTCCAGAGCATCAAATTCTGGTGAAAATTGAAATAAACTCATACAAATAACAAAAAATTAAAAAAAAAGAATATGCATGAAAACTTTGGAATTAATAAATATTTTGCCTGGTAAGACAACACAATGTCCAAACCGTAGTGACCAAAGATTTTAATGTCCATCTAATTAAATGTCCGAATTTTCTTATTATTTAAGTCTGACTTCAATCTTTGAATAGTTTTTTTATGTTTGAAATTTTTAAAATAATTTTGAAAAAATTAAAAACTTAAAATTTTCTGAATAGTCGATAATTTTATAAGTATACAATATAATTTTTGTAAATAATTGTGATCATAATCATATTTTTTGGAAAAGTGTATAGTTTTTTTTTCATTTTATTGAAAAATTTCAAAAAATTGGAATTATTGAAAAATCAAGAAAAATTATTATAAGTTACAGAAATTTTATTACATTTTTTTCGATTATTATTGTTAAAATATAAAGAAAATAAAAAAGCATTAGGATAGTTCTCCAAATTGTGGTAAATTCTATAAAATCCAAATAATTTGTTCAATTTCAGATAATGTTAATAAACTTTGTACATCGTGAAAAATTGTTAAATTCTGGAAAAATTACAGAAACCGTGTAATATACTGCATTCTTAAATATCAAAAAATGTTTCATCATACGGATACAGTCCAAAATTTTTGAAATTTTAAAAATAATCTAGACCATAATATTTCTTCGAGAAATGTCTATAATTCAATAATTGATTGATTTTTGTGTGCCATTTTCGTGTATTTCATTTTCATATCATTATCAAGTTCTTTAAAATCAAAAATTGATCCTCGCACAAAGATGTTATATACTTGTAAAAATTAAATTAAAATTTGGAGTTTCAGAAAATTTTCGCAGATTTCGTAAATTGTTTCAAATTACGACTATTTCAAATGGTTTTTTTTAATTTTATGAAAAATTTAAAAAACTTTGAAGTATTGAAAAATTTCCAAAAATTATTATAATTTTTAAAAATTTTAATGAATTGTTTTCGATTATTATTGTTACAATATAAACAGAATGAAAACACAATACGATAATTTTCCACATTGTTGTAAATTCTATAAAATTCGAATAATTTGTTGAATTTTAGATATTATTAATAAACTTTGTACATCGTGAGAAATTTTTTAATTCCGAAAAACTACAGAAACCGTGTAATTTACTTCATTCTTAAATATCAAAAAATGTTTCATCAAACGAATACAGTCCAAAATTTCTAAAATTTTGTAAATAATCTTGACCATAATATAACTTTGAGAATTGTTAGGTATATATTAAACATGTTAATCGTTTGGTTAATCTATAATTGATTAATTGATTGATTTTTGCGAATTTTCGCGTGGCATTTTTGAGTTTTTCATTTTCATATCATTATCAAGTTTTTTACATCAAAAACTGATCCTCGCACAAAAATAATATATAATTATAAAAATTCAATGAAAATTTAGAGTTTCAGATGATTTCCACATATTTCGTAAATTGTTGAAAATTACGACGATTTCGTATGGTTTTTCTTAATTTCATGGAAAAATTTCAAAAACTTGGAAGTATTGACAAATCACGAAAAATCATCACAAGAAACACAAATTTTAATGCATTTTTTCGATAATTATTGTGTAACTATAAAGAAAATAAAAAAGCGTTGTAATAATTCTCCAGATTGTTGTAAATTCTATAAAATTCGAATAGTTTGTTGAATTTCGTACAATGCTAATAAACTTTGTACATCGTGAAAAATTTTTTAATTCCGAAAAATTACAGAAACCGTGTAATTAACTACATTTTTAAATATCAAAAAATGTTTCATGAAACGGGTACAGTTCAAAATTTTTGAAATTTTAAAAATAATCTAGACCATAATATAACTTTGAGAAATGTTAGGTATTTGTTAAAAATTTTAATCGTTTTGTTAAACTAGAACTGAATAATTGATTGATTTTTGCGTATTTCATTTCCATAATAATCAAAACATTATAAAGTTTTTTTTTTATCGAAAATTGATCCTCGCACGAAGATGTTATATAACAGTAAAATTTCTAGTAAAATTTGTAGTTTCAGAAAATTTCCACAAATTTCGCAAATAGTTAAAAATTACGACATTTTCCAAGAACTACGATTCGTAAGTTTTTTTCCTTGTTTTCATTTTTTTTACATAAATTGAAAAAATTTTGTAGTGTTTTGCATTTTACATGTTTTTTTTATTTCTTGCTTATACTATTGTAAATATGTTATTCACAAACATATCTCAAACATGTTATATGTAAACAATATTTCCCAAAATCGGTAGAATTCAGTTTCATAATATTCTTTGGACATCATATAATTTATTGGACATTACGGTACCCAAACATTTCACCCCCCCCCCTTCCCCCCTTTCTTTAAAAGAAGTTTGTTGCAACGCCCTTTGAAAAACCCGACGAATTTTCCACACTAAAACAAGTTTATTGTCCTAAACCACGAAAAAAAGAATATAGTTAGAGGGTACCTGCTTTCTCCTCATCACCAAGTCCCGTATCAATGACACGGTGAAACAGGGGGATTTGGGGACCGTTGTCAGGTGGATTAATATTTGTCTTTTCAAATTTTGACGCAGGTTAGGGATGGTGGCCCTGAGATTTCGACTCCCCTCGACCAACCTTCATTTTTCAAGCCATTTGAAGACCTGCTCTTCTCTCCGCGCTCCCTGTTTTTTCCCCCTTTCCCTCCCTGACCCCCTGGCCCCTCCGCCATCCGCCCAAAACCCGTAAAAGCGAGGCCCGAAAAATGCCCATACAGCGTATCTCGGCTTTCCATCGTTTTCGCCGCCCAAATCTGTTTTTCGGCGATATGGAGTTTATACGGATTCGGTTACGACAGAGGATTTTTCGGATTTTTAAGTGTGAGTAAATTATTTTGCATGAGTGCGTGATTTTTGGTAGGTTTTCTAAAAAGATACATTTTCTGAGTAAATACATTCGCTCATATCCGAATTCATTATTTTTAAATTAGTAAAAAATTACCAAAAATACATTTTTCTACAGAATTTTCATTGTTTGGGAATTTACTGGAGATAATTTGGAGTGATTTATTATTATTTTTACAGAAAATACTCGTAATTTTCTTCGTGTATTGGAAGGTATGAAATTTCTTCTGGGATTGTACTGGATTGTACCCGAGTTGTTTACATTTAAAGCGGTGCCCCAACGTTGCCAAGTCTCAGCAGTCCCGACATTTTCCATTAATTAACTTTTTAACGATCCGGCATTTAATTACCAAGATAGCGTGTCGCGCAGCCAGCGTTTCAAAGCCTATTTTTCGCCGGCATTTTTCCGATTTCCGGCCGAAAAACGAAATCCAACAACTTTTTGTCCAACAGGAAATCCTGATTTATGAAATTTATAAACAATATTGAATAATTGGCCTCCTAAAATTTGATGTTTTCTGACAATATTGTTGAAATTATAATATATAATATGTAGGGTAAGTTTCCCGGTTGTGGCCATGCGCCGGTTATGGCCACCCCTGGATAATTTTTGACAAGGGGCAAATACAGTTGATATGACAATCGTCGTTGTTAGTAACTTCAAAAAGGTGACTGCAATGTATTTTTATAAAGGGAAAACAACATATTTTATGATAATGTTTCGTTTCGATCAAAATTTTTGCACCAGAACAATTTTCTAAGCATTTTTTACAGCTTTGCTTTTCCCGGTTGTGGCCACCAAAATTCGGATGACCATCAACAACTCCATTGAATGCAACACGTGCCAACAATTGGTACATTTGAAGTACGCTAACATACCCCGGAAAACCAGACCTGGAATTCCAGATTCGTTCAAATACATGGGATTCCAGAAATGTTTCCAGACCGAATCAATATTCGATCAAAAATCTGGGCAT
>JAPYZL010099965.1:0-11455 GCA_030522825.1 Platygaster orseoliae
GTTCGTGACGTTTTGGATATGTCAAAATCGACCAACTCTTACTGCTAGAGCCATCTACTGACAAACAGCGAGAACTTAGTTGCGCACCTAATATATCATTTGAGAAATTAAGAAAATAAATGATCAATTAAAATTGATAATTATAAATTGAGGAAATAAAGGAAAGAAAATTAGAAAAATAGAAAAGATTTCTAAATAGATTTATAGAATTTTATATCTTTGAATTCAAGGTTTTATAACTATTTGTAATTTTATACATTTTTATAAAAAATGCAAGTACATAAATATGAGTATTCTGAAAATTTCTTATATTTATACTTTTTTTCATATTTCCTCAGTATGTCTGAAATTTTGTTAACGTGGTTTTTTTCACAGGTTCCTAGTATTTTTATGATTTTCTACATTGATTTTCAGACTTTATTGTCTTTTTTTATTTTTCTTTGAACCTATTATGATGTAAAATAAAATATAATTTAATTCATAATTTATTATTTTAACTTACAATTTAAAATTTAAAATCATAATTCAACTATTTTTATTATTTCTTATTGACTTATTTATTACTTTTTATTATTTAAATATATCATTTATTTTTTATTTTTTCATCACTTGCTTTCTTTAATTATTGTTCACTATTCGTTTTAAATATTTATTCTATTAACTTTTATTAAGCCAATAGAACTGATTTTTTCATTCTTCAAAATTTTGTTGCTGATGAAAATTATTTTATTGTTACTATTTATTCAATATATTTTTTTTATCTCAACTAAATTTCCCCATTTACAAGGGGCTTCACCCCCCCAACCCCTGACCATGGAGGCTCTGCCCCTGAACCCATGAATTACATATATTTTCTTCCTCATCTTTTTCAACTAAATTTCTATCACTTTATATATCTTCTACAGTGCTCTATAATATTTACACATTATCTCAAAGTCTTACTATTACAAAATAGAATCACTAAAATATCTTTATAAATGACTCATACATTTAGTATTCTATATATATTTTTAAAAATCTGTATAGATAATTTTTTCCCCCATACATATTAATGATAAAACAAATCAAAAATTTCACCAACTTGAAATTTCTGTGCAGCGATCCTTGGGTTGGTTTGCAGCTCATGGAGAAGATTCAAATAATCCGGATCCTCAAGAAGGTCCCTTGTTCTCGGGTCATTTTGCAATTTCATCATCAAATCTGGCGTGTTGAAGGGGTTAAATTGGGCACCCTCCATCATTTTCTGTTCCCTGGCTTCTTGCAAACCAGATTTGAGCACGTCATTGTTCGGATCGTATTTCAGGCCTTTTTCATATGCCTCGATCGCCTCGTTGTATCTTCGCAGATACGCGAGAGCACTGCCTTTTCTCGAGTAACCTTTGGGCCAATCAGATTTGATAGAAATGGTTTTTTCAGCGTCTGCGAGGGCCTCCTGGTACTTTCCTGCTTTGGCGTATGCTGCCGAACGGTTGCTATACAAAACATGGTTGTTTTGGTCAAGTTCGATAGCGCTTGTGTAAAATTTCACTGCTTCGTCGAATTTCTCTTCCTTCAGTGCGGCATTGCCTTTGTCTTTCAATTCGTTAACCTGAAGAAAGAACTTGATTTTCAGTATTTCCAATTTACATCAATCATGTAATGTACAACTTTTCAAGTTCAAGAGATAAAGACAAAAAACACTATTGGTTGGTCAGAAAATTTTCCTGCATTCTTCAAATAAGTAAAGAGCAGTTTTTTGCATTTTCCAAATAAACTGTCAATGTCATATGAAGGTAATATATAACTTCACTGTTAAAAATGTAATTAATTTCAATAAACATTCATGTATGGTATTTAAATTAAAAATAATGAACACATATATTAAACTCAGACTAATAAACTTATCTATTAATTTCAATTAACGCATATTAAAATCAGTCAGAAGTATATCAAAATAATAGACTTGTATATTGTATATTGTACAAAAAATTCAATGAACAAGTCAATTAAAGCTCAAGAACGTTTATGAATCTTCATTAACTTTGTATATTGATTTTCAAATGCGTTTACGTAAAAAATTCCAAGGCAAGTTTATTAATAAAAAAAAATTTTTTTAACAGTGTTGACTTTTTTTGTTTGATTATCTTTAAAAATTCTAATTGTAGAAAACAAATTGAAATTTTATTAATATATGTGGGACGAATCTATTTATTATTTTTTCAATTTAGCCTTTTCTAGAATAAGAAATGTTTTAACAAATTTTTTCAACTTGTTAAAAGATTGAGGAACAAGTAAAATTTTTTTACTTGTGATGATTTTATCTCAAGCTTAGCGATAAAAAATGCTACTTATAGGAATATGAATTAAATTTTTTTTTTAACTTTAAAAATTTGTTCAGCCATGAAAAAATGTTTGCACTAAATAAAAAAAAATAAGAATGATATCTATAATTGGTGTAAATCTGATCTGAAATTACTTATATTTTTTATATGATAACATATATTGAATGAGTTACGTAAAAATAAGTAGAATTTGAAAATTATTAAAGTATTCCATGAAAAAACTACAAATTCATGGTTTTTGGAATCTTTAAACATGCATAAAATTGTAATTGATGAGTTGATTCAATTTTTTACAAATTAAAAACATCACTTCAGAAATGTTGTAATATAAAGACAAAATTTTATTTGCATTTTTTACCTTGAAAATTTATCACTATATTTGATTTATATAAGTTTTTATAATGTAAATAAACAAAGAAAAAAAAATTTCGTTATAAGTAACATCGAGCCAAAAGTTTTGCTAGAGTATAATTTTTTTCTAAAAAGACTAAAGATGCTAAAAATGATCATAAACATATATTTTTAATTCTCCACAATGCCCAAGAATGCCGATTTTCATAAGGTTTACTGTTTTTGAAATAACTAAGGATATGCAAAAATACAAATGTATTGAATGTTCATAAAGTTTACAACGTTGAAAAATTACATGAAAATTTTTTTCAGAGATTTACCAAAAATAATGTGAAACCTTGAAAAAACAAATTCGACAAAGCCCCTAACTAGGAAATTTTCAAAAATTCAAAAATACAAAAATTCTGATTCAAATTCTAAAGTTTGAATTCTGAACTCAGAAATTCTTATTCAAATTCTGAAATTTGAATTCTAAATTGAAAAACTCTTATTCAAATTCTGTAATTTGAATTCTAGATTCAAAAATTCTGATTTAAATTCTAAATTCGAAAATTCACTGAAAAAAAGTCAAGAATTCACTATAAAACTTCACTGAATTCTGATTCATATTCTTAAATTTCAATTATCAATTCAGGAATTCACTGAATTCAGTGAAAAAATTCAAAAATTTAAAAATTTTGATTCAAATTTTGAAATTTGAATTCCAAATTCAGAAACTTCTGATTCAAATTCTTAAATTTGAATTATTAATTCAAAAATCCATTACATTTGGTGAAAAAATTCAAGAATTTAAAAATTCTGATTCGAATTCTGGAATTTGAATTCAAAATTTAGAAATTCTGATTCAAGTTTTGGAATTAGAATTCTAAATTCAGAAATTCTGATTCAAATTCTAAAGTTTGAATTCTGGATTCAAAAATTTTGATTCAAATTCTGAAATTTAAATTTTTAAATTCAAAAACTCTTATTCAAATTATGAATTTTGAATTCTAGATTCAAAAACTTTCATTCAAATTCTGGAATTTAAATTCTAATTTCAAAAATACTAAATTAAATTCTGAAATTTGAATGTTAGATTCGAAAATGTTGATTTAAATTATAAATTCGAAAATTCACTGAAAAAATACATGAAATCACTGAAAGAAGGAACAAATTGAAAGAATTCACTGTAAAACTTCACTGAATTCTTAAAATTCTGATTCATACTTTTAAATTTGAATTATGAATTCGAGAATTTACTAAATTCAGTGGAAAAAATTCAAGAATTCAAAAATTCTGAGAATGTTGGTTCAGATTTTAAATCAATAATTAAAATCTCAGAAAAAAAATTCTGGTGTGATTTTTCAACGTTGAAAACGTCAACATATTTATTGACACCACCAAAACTAGACTAAAAATTCTTGAATAAATAAATTGTTAGGAAATAATCTGAAAAGTAAATTCAACAGGGATTTTAATAAATAATTTCAATGATTTCTCAATAACGCCTTTTCAGAATATAATTCTACAATATTTTTAAAGGTTATGGCTCAAAAAGATATTTAATCAAATGTAAAAATAATATTATAAAACTTTGTGATTTTTTGAACTTGTCAGTGGAAAAAGCGTCAACGAATTTCACATTAATATAATTTTCATTCAAGTTATTTCATCTGTAATTAAAGAGAACATTGCAAAAATTTTGAACATCTGCTAGTTTGTAAATATTATAATTAATAAGAGTTAAAAAATTATTTGCATATTCTTGAATCTTTGAATAATTCGCTTTTAATTCATTAAATAATCAAGAAATAACTAAATTGAAATACTTTTTACAAAAAGAAAAAAAATCTTGAGTAACTTTCTTTAAAAAATCAACATTCGAGGAAAATGTAAAGCGCATGTTTACATGTAAACTGTCATTATTTAAAAAAACCTCAATTTACAGTAAAATCATAAAATTATACAAATAGAAGTAAAAATTGACCATAAATTTTCATATACTCTAGTACAATTTGCAATTATTCCAATTAAAAACCGATAAACTATCAAGAATGAAATATTCACTTTGTAGACATTTCTCGAGAATCAAAAACACAAAAAACATAAATACGATTCCTGACAAAAACAAAAAAAAAATTACTCTCAGAATTCATGTAATACTGGGCGAAAAAACCTTGAAAAGTATCTTAACAATTTTCATGTTGTCCATCGGATAATTTTAGGTTATGTTGAAACCAGCTCTGAAGAAGTCTACGTATCACTGTGGATACCATTGAATAGTACTATTGCTAACTAAAAAATATTTCCAGCCAATGTTTTGAATGAGTTGATCGCGAAAAGTAATGGAAAATCGAAGTTTTTCTTACCTTGTCCATGATTTTTAATAAAAGCTACTATTACAGTCGTTGCGACGGCGGACAAACACAGTCTGACATGGACTGACACAGATTAGCACAGACGGCAAGTACAATTACACGTATGCGCTGGTTTATAGCTATCCTGCTTACTCCTGTTATGTTTTAACTTGCTAGACAGGGAGAAAAAGCAAGTTCGAAAGACTTCGAGAACAATCTAGAACGCATCTATATATATTTGTATATATATATACCCTATAAATGACATATACAGGGTGTACCAAATCACCGTACCAAAAAGAAATCCAATATTTATTTTTGAATTTCAAGTCGAAAAGTCCTTTGCCACTTTTCGCAAAACTCAAAATCAATAAAAATATTCGAGTTGGAAATTTCAACCAATCAGATTTCTCAGATTTCAAACTTAAATATCTTTTTTCGTTTTAAGTTTTGTGAAAAGTGGCAAAGGACTTTTCGACTCAAAAAAATATATGAAGAAAATTCGGTTAGAGTTTGATTCATGGTTTTCATCCCTACTTGTTGAAAATACGGATTTATTGTTTAAATTTAAAACTTGAATAACTTTTTTAATTTTGAGTTTTGTAAAAAGTGGGAAAGGACTTTTCGAGTTGAAATTCACAAAGGAATTGGGTTTCTTTTTGGTACGGGGATTTTGGTACACCCTGTATATAGATTCCCTAATAAATATATATATGTATACAGTGTCATCGGTGTGTGCGTGGACTGTGTAGGTGTATATATATATAGTCCAAAAAAAAACACTTAATTGAATTTGAAAGTTTAAATAAAAAACGCATTGAGCGCTTTAACGTTTGTTTCTCGCTATAATGTAAGTAATCTAATTTTCCGATTCACTAAATGTTTCGGTTTATTTACCCCTTTTCTCTTGCATTTTATGTTCAAAACGGTTATAAACTTCCCACATGAGTATTTGAGGTTATGTTTTTATTTACAAGATTTTCGTTCAAATGTTCGAAATATTGATATTTCGTTTACAATAAAATTACTTACATAGAATTAAAATTTGTTACATTCAAATTTTTTCGCTGACAAAATTTTCATTTTTATTTTTTTAGATATAGATATATGTAATAATCCATTTATAGAAATTTTATTTTAAAAATCATGTTTTATTGTAAAAAATGAGTTTGAATTTTTCAAAATTTAAGAAATCATATTTTGTTAGAAAGTTTATATTTTTTCGTTTAAAGCTATGTAAATATTTTTAGTGTAAATATTTCATTATTTACATTAATTGAATTTATGAATATTTTTAATGTTAATATTTTCAATTATTTACATTAATTAAATTTATGAATATTTTTCATGTAAATATTTTCAATTATTTACAATAATTGAGTTTTTCAATATTTTTAATGTAAATATTTTCAATTATTTACATTGATTGAATTTTTCAATATTTTTAATGTAAATATTTTCAATTATTTACAATAATTGAATTTTTCAATATTTGTAATATAATTATTTTCAATTATTTACATTAATTGAATTTTTCAATATTTGTAATGTAAATATTTTCAATTATTTACATTAATTTAATTTATAAATATTTAAAATGTGAAAATTTTGAATTATTTACACAAATTAAATTTATAAATTATTTTAATGTCAATATTTTCAATATTTTACATTAGTTAAATTTATAAATATTTTTAATGTAAATACTTTGAATTATTTACATTAATTTAATTTAGAAATATTTTGAATGTAAATATTTTTAACCATTCACAATAATTGAATTTATAAATATTTTTGATGTAAATATTTTTTATACTCCAGAAACTCAATGTATGCATTTGGTTTATTGAATAAATTGTTTTAAAATATAATATAGGTTTTTCTCCAGTAACTTACATAAACTTAATTATTTGTTCATAAATCTTAGGTGTAGGGTAAAAAGTTTCAATATTTTGAAAAATTTTATATCCAATGGAGAAAGCAAAAAAAATAGTATTATTATTGCAACTCTCAAAATTCTTTTAAAATACTTAACAAACTCTATTTTAAAAATATAAATTTTTTTTCAGTTTCAACAAACATCCTTTAAAATTCATTTACAGTTTTGTATTTGATAAATATAAATAATAATGATATTACTTATTTTTAAACAAATAATAATTTATTGAAATATTTTTAAACAATTGATTAATTTAGATGTTTCTAAATTGATAATAATTCTACAATATTTTCATCAATTATATTGAAGATTTATAATTTTTTGGATAGTTGACATCACCAAAAATATTTAAAATGGACTTGAAAATCTCGAAGCAATTTTTACAAACTAAAAAATAATTGAAAAATGTTACAGTTATTTTTTACATATACCTGTTTAAAGTTATAGAAATTAAAATTTTCCTGTTTGTTCATGCAATCACACTTTTAGATTATTTACTGTTTGGAAAGTTGAATCATTGAAATTTCCAATTACTCATTAAGCAAATTTTATATTTTTTTGTATTTATAATAATATATTTTATTACATTTGATAATTTTTATCCAAATATTTAATTAAAAAAATTTATGTATAATAATAAATTTTATTTAATAATTTATGTATAAATATTTTATATTTATAATAATATTTTTAATTTTTTGTTTTTTAATTCATATTTTATACCGGCATTAAAGTTTACGAATAAATGCACTCCAAAATCTTTAACTTCAAAATTATTATATCCTTAAAATAATAATATAGCCAAATTATATTATTCACAGTTGACCACAATGGCAAAAACGAAAAACAAAAAATCCAAATTATCCGATGTTTTCGCCAAAAAACGGAAAACGCAACCGAAAACTCTAACACCGTTCGAAATCCATATCAACAAATCTAAACAAAATGTCCTGGGTAGAAAATCCAAATCCGATCGAGGAATTCCAGGAGTATCTCGCTCGAAAGCCATCCAAAAACGTAAAAACACGCTCTTAATCGAATACAAAACAAAAGACAAGGACAACCTTTTCCTGGACAAAAGGATAGGAGAAAGAAACAAAAACATGTCCCAGGAAGACCGGGCCATGGCAAGGTTCGCGGCAGAACGAATGAAAGAGCACAAAAAGAAAAACATTTACAACTTAAACGACAATGAAACTTTGACTCACAAAGGACAAGCTTTAACGGACATTGAAAAATTCGACGAACCAATCAGCGAAGACGAAGATCTTTTCGGAGACGGAGGAAAACTTGACAGCAATTTCGTGGATGCCAATTTTGGAGTTGGCGGTTCAACGAATTCAAACCAAAAGTCACGAAAAGATATTATCGATCAATTGATTTTGGAGTCGAAAAAACGAAAAGCTGAAAAGCAGAAAGTGAGAGAGGAAAACATAACGATGACAGAGAAATTGGATCAAGAATGGAAAGATTTGGAACCTACATTTATGCTAGCGAACAAGAAAGTGAAAGAAAAGGAAAAAGAGGAGCATGGTAAGAATATAAAAATATATGTATAATGCAAAAAACTTAGACGAAGGCACAGAAAGTCTCTGTCGTTATGTAGAATTACGTCAACAAGTGACAAGTTTTATCTCAAAAAATACCTCCACCAATTAAATTTATTTTGATTCAATTAACTTAAATCGGGCCTTGTAATCCATGACCCAATAAATAAGTCCCAAATTATTTTTGGGCCTGGTAAAGTGAGAACCTGAAATTTGGGACTCGTTGTTGGGGCCCAATCCAGAAGGCCCAAAAATAATTTGGGACTTGTGCGTTTGGGACTGATAAATTAAGAACCTGAAATTTGGTATTCTCTATTTGGGCCCAGTCTAGAAGGCCCAAAAATAATTTGGGACTTGTGAATTTTGGGATTGATCAATTTCGGACCTGAAATTTGGAATTCACTGTTGGGGCCCAATCCATAAGGCCCAAAAATAATTCGGGACTGATAAATTGAGAACCTGAAATTTGGGATTCACTATTTGGGCCTAATCCAGAAGGCTCAAAAATAATTTGGAACTGATAAATTGAGAACCTGAAATTTGGGATTCACTATTTGGGCCCAATCCATAAGGCCCAAAAATAATTTGGGCCTGATATATTGGGAATCTGAAATTTGGTATTCACTATTTGGGCCCAATCCAGAAGGTCCAAAAATAATTTGGGCCTGATGAATTGGGAACCTGAAATTTGGGGCTCACTATTAGGGCCCAATCCATAAGGCCAAATTTCATTGCACTTTTTTGTTGCAGGTGCATAGCTTTTTACCCCCCTACTATACCAAAATGCAGAGAAAGACGTAGTTCTACGTCAAAAATAAACAACATTTCTTTTTTATGGAATGTTTTTTTTAAAACGTTCTTTTAATTTTTACATATTTGAAAATGTTCAAATGACACCACAAATTTTTCTACCGAAATTTTTTCATTTCATATGGAGGAAAATTTGTGACGTGATATTGTATATATTCAGGAAATTTTGTTGATACATTTATAAGAAAGTTTTTTTTTAGAAAGTTAAAATCGTTGAAATTATTTATAACTAAATAATATTAATATTTAATAATTGTTAATAAATAAAATAGTGAAATTGTTAGAATTCCAGTAACAATTGAATATAATATTATGCCTATATTCAGCATATATAATATAATATTTGTAATAATTATATATTTTATATTACACATTATTTAATGTTAATAATAATTATTAGTAAAAATAGTAAAATCGTTTAAATTCTAGTAAAAATCCTACAAAATACTGAAA
The DNA here is from genome assembly GCA_030522825.1 of Platygaster orseoliae. Classification (NCBI taxonomy): domain Eukaryota; kingdom Metazoa; phylum Arthropoda; class Insecta; order Hymenoptera; family Platygastridae; genus Platygaster; species Platygaster orseoliae. The sequence goes on from JAPYZL010099965.1 coordinate 9,758, forward strand.
ATATTACAGAATATCATAAAAACTAACATTTTTTTGAATATTCATAAAAATCAGTGGCGTAGAAGTGGGGGTGGGGGTCAACCCCCCCTGAAATATTTGTCATAAAGAAAATTCTGTGTATATATATATATATATATAAATTATGACTTTAACCACCCCCCCCCCGAAAAATTTTTTAACTACGCCACTGATAAAAATAAAAAAAAAATCATTAAACTTTGTATCCTTAAACATTAATTTCCATAGATCTATATAGAAATCCAGGGAAACATAAAAAATTCTCAATTTGTATAAATACTGAAAAGGTACGAAAAATACTACATGTAATTGTAAGCTAAAATTCTAAAATTCTGAAGAGGTATCCATAAAAAAATACTACAAGATCCTAAAAACTGTCATAAATACTTAAATATACGGAAAATACTGCCAAAAAATTTATCTGAACCCATTTATAACAATTTTTGAATTTTGAATCTCAAAACATCAAATTCCAGAAAAATTCATAATAATACAGGGTGGGGCAAAAATAACAGTGCAGTTTTGACGGGCTGGTATATTTCGTGTAGTGGGAGTAGAAAATTGGGAGTGGTATCGATGGATCGGGAAAATCCTGCCGTTTTCAGTAGCTGCAATGGTTTGGTCCGGAAAACACAAGGGTTTCGCTGTCAGCGCATTTTTCAAAAATGGCCGATCTTTCGCAATGTTTCGCGTCGCGATAAAGTCCCACATCGTAATGTTATCGCGACTTGGGTGCGTAATTTCGAAGAAAATGGTACGGCACAAGGATCCAAGAGTCCTGGAAGATCCAAATCAGTAACAACACCCGACATTGTAGCGAGAGTGAGAGCAGCCATTGAACAGTCGCCGACGCGCTCTGCCCGGAAACATGCGATTGCACTGGGTCTATCTAACCGCTCACTAAGGAGGATTTTGCATAAAAATTTATCATTTCATCCCTACAAAATCATGATTACACAAGAGTTGAAGAATACTGACTATGAAAACCGAATGAATCTCTCCCAAGAAATGTTGAATCGAATCCCAGAGGCGTCAACTTTTTTCAGTAGTGATGAAGCCCACTTTCATCTCTGTGGAGCAGTCAATAAACAAAATTTTCGATACTGGGCTGAAAATAACCCAATGCAAATTCATGAAAAAGCCCTCCATTCCCCAAAAGTGACTGTGTGGTGTGCAATTTCAAAATTCGGAGTGATTGGGCCTTATTTCTTTGAAGAAAATGGACGAACCGTGACTGTCAACGCGCAGCGGTATGTTTCGATGTTGGAAAATTTTTTTGAAACTCAGTTGGGTGAAGTAGGGGAAGATACGGATCTAGGCGATATCTGGTTCCAACAAGACGGGGCTACGGCCCATACTGCTCGAATTTCGATGACGAAATTAAGACAAATGTTTCCTCAGCGTCTCGTCTCCCTGAGAGGCGACGTGGGATGGCCCGCGCGCTCGCCTGATTTGAGCATTTGTGACTTTTTCCTTTGGGGATACCTGAAGGAACGTGTTTTCAGACATCGGCCTCACACTTTGGAAGATCTCAAGAATCAAATTCGGGAGGAAATCGCCGCAATTCCCATCGAGATGTGCCAAAATGCGGTCGTCAATTTCAGAAAACGCCTCAATCAGTGTATCGCTGCTCAGGGTCATCATCTTTGTGGTGTGATTTTCAAAACTTGAGACAAAAAA
>JAPYZL010099987.1:0-28460 GCA_030522825.1 Platygaster orseoliae
AAACATATATGATTATGTCATATTGCATAGTGTTTCTTCAAAGAATTGGGGGTGGGGCCCGAGTTTTATACATCTCCCGGGCCCGGATTTTCTCTCGGCGGCCCTGGCAGTAATGAATATATTTATGAGACACTTTTATAAAAAATTGTAAGTTTTTAATAAAAACATATTTAAACCCCATGCATTTTTTTAAAAATTTGATATTTTTAAATGAAATTTTTCAATCGTATGAAAAATCTTTATTTTTATAAGTTTTTTTTTCTTAATATAACCCTAGTAAATTTGATTTTTCTAAAAATCATTAAAAAAAGTCTGTTTTTTAAAAACTGATTTTATAAAAACTTTGTAAAAAATTTCAGTTTTATAAAACTGGTTTTGTAAAAAATATGATTTTTTATAAAAACAGTTTTATAAAAAATTTTATTTTTATAAAATTGATTTATTAAAACAGAGTTTTTTATAAAGATTTGGCGAATCGTTATAAAAATCACAGTTACTAGGGGATTCACTTTCTTAATTTTTTATAAAACAAAATTTATGAATATAAGAATTTCTGCAAAAATATAATTTTTTAAATAAAATTTTTTTTATGAAGTTTTTATTAGGTCACTTTATAAAAGAAGTTTTTCTTATAACATTTTATAGATCGATCTAATAAAAGTTTTATAAAAAATGTTATAAGGTGTTTATACGAATAAAAATCACTAGGGAATAAAATCTGTGAAAAACTAAAACATTAAATTTGTAGAATACAACAATTTGTTGAATTTTGCGGTAAATCTGTTTAAGGTACAGATTTTTTAGTGAAAATTTTAACAGATTGCAACCTGTTGAGATTTTACAGATTTTGGTTTATACAATCAAATTTTGAAATTATTTATTTTCATTGCTAGGATTTTGAGTAGGGTAGTAAACGTTAATTTCAAATTTCAAGTTCATGCCTCAAAATTCCAGTTATATACATATTGTGAATCTTAAAAAGTTAAACTTTCAAATAATAGTTACTGTTATAAAAAATAGTGCAAAATTTTCATACAAAAGGTATCAAACTTGAAAAAATCAATCATTTCAACTTTACTACTTAAATTGTTTGCGGTGAGATAGAAAAATAAAAAAATTATCAGTACGACTCTCGACAAATAAATATTTTTGTTACAAAATTTATCATTCAGAAATAAAAAAAGGTATAAAAAGAATAATTTTAAAATCTCAACATTTCAAGATTTCACACGAAAGATCAGTATGTCATCGATAATTTTGAAAGTTAAAAAATTACAAAATCATCTTGTGCAATAACTAATAATTGAAGTATAATAACTAGAAATTTGAAAAACTTATACTTACAACTTTTTAATTATAAAAACTCTTCGTAAATTTTCAAAGTTGAAATTTCAACATGGGAAAGTGACATAAAACTGATGAGAGAAGTAAAAAAATTGCTTCAAGTTTGAAATCTTGAGAATCGAACAAAAACTTGTTTTCACAAGATTTGATGGATATTCGATTACAAGACGGAAACTGACAATTTCCAATGAAGGCGCATTGACAATCAGAGAATATAAGAGAAACTTTTCGAAAATTTACTACATAGAAACGAAAATTTTCAAAATTTATAGACCTCTACTTGGAAATTCGGAAAAATAAGATTAAAAAACTCTTGTAACTCCTTACGGTGAATTTTCACTTGCAATCGGATAAAAATATTGTCAATCGATGGATTAAGATGATTTTTCTCTTTTTTAGCGTAAAAAATGACCCAGAAATGAAAATTAAAAAAATTATTTCACTCCCCTTAGAGTGAAACTCAACTTACTGTTTAGAGAAAAATCTTACTATGTGAAATTAAAATTCTCCAGTAAAAATGATTTCTTTTATTGGAATGAGTTTCCACTTCTTGTTTGAGCGAGTATTTTAACATATAAGAAAAAAAGAAATTCGACAATTTGAATTGTTATTGTAAAACGAAAAATATGTTTTTTTGGAAAACCTCTCCCGAAAATTTGTTGCGAACGCCCTTGCGTAAGATAAATAGCATACAACACTTTATACAAGATTAAAAAACGAAATAAGTTGAAAATCTTATTTTCTTTTTGTTGTGTTTTATTCTCCGATGAATAACTCTTCGAAATTCGACGCTTTCTTTTCTTTTATTCTCAGGTTGTTATTTATTTGTGTTGACCTTTCGTAATAAAAAAAGAACCCATTGTATCAATTTCAATCTTGCACGTTTGGCGTACTTTTATTACCAATCGAATCAATATTTTGATCAAACAAAAACACACATTCCGCGATAGCGCAACACAAACACGACGTGCGTTATCCGCTGACACAAACATATTTTTATCTTTCGCTAGCGCCTCCTGATTAACTGCGATTTTTGAAACAGCACAATGAGAGAGTTTCGAAATCGTTTCGCCAGCTAAATTTCTTAACACGAGGAGCGAAGGTACTTCAATCGCTAGTATATGGAACTTTCTATCAAACATGGAAGGTTGCGGGTTTTACGGGAATTTCTCTTGAATTGGAAAATGCTAATCGGTGTCTCGACACGATTCGATCAACAATCTTTTATCGTAATAAAAAAATAACTACGCAAGTCAGTGACGTGCATAAATGGAAAAAAACTTTGTCTCCAATCTGTTATGAGATTTTCATTAGTTTGAAGAGCACGGAAAAAACAATATGGTTGTGACAACCTCATAAATATTAACATTTGCCCCAACTATTTTCATAGTGAAAACAATCTCATTTGTAGTTGGTGCAACCACATTATAAGTTACTGCAAGCTTCACAAAAATTGCAGGAACTTTTTATGCTGTTTTTTTCTTAATTATTAATAATATTAATAATTAATAATAATATTAATTGTTAATAATTAATTTTTATTAATTATTAATCATTCAAATATGAAAGAATATGTAATCAATCCAATAACTTTCTATACAAACATTTCAAGTTTATACAATTCTCAAGCTTTTCAAAATTCGCGAATACTCCAGTTATATAAGTTGATGAATCATATAATTCATTCAGGTGAATTGAAAATCGTCTCATTGAATTTTGTGATTTCAAGTTCTGCCTGCTCTTACCGGAGAAAAATTCGATCCAACTTTATTCACGTGTAACACGGCGGGTCATTGAAGTAAAAAAGCAATCGGGCCCCCATCAATCCGTGGGTTACATTTCTGTATGAGTGCACCCTTGCGCAAAATACTTTTTTTTATGAAAGGGGGCTTTGTCATCTGGCCATCGCTGGCGTCACATTCAGGCCTTTGGGAGCTTCGTAACGTAGATGAGTGTATTGAAAAACATTCATAAAATCTGAATGGGAAATATACCATAATATAACGCGAAAATATCGCTGAGCTATCAACACAAGTCTTGGGAGAAACCTTATTTTCTCGATTTTACTTCAAAATCGGTTGATTTAAAGAAATTTGGAGACATTTCACGAAATGTACAATATTAATTTAATAATTAATAATAAAAATAATAAAATAAAAATATCAATGAAAATAACAAAGCATGATTTTCTGAAAATTGAAGTTTTTTATAACTTTTTAAACTCAGAACAATTTTTAGAAGTTTTGTAAGTTATTGTGAATTTTTAGAGATTTATACTCTTATTTTTAGAATTTCGTTTCTAGTTCCAACATTTTTAATGTTAAAGGAAATTGGGTTATTTAATGATTGAGAAGAACGAAAAAAAAATTTCCCAACTTGGTCATTATTATTTGGAATTTGGGCAAGTTTTAAATATTTTAATTTATATCTTTCATTGTCATTCAAAAATATCTAGGACTGTTTCAACAACTTTTTTTTATCATTTATAAGCTTTTCCAAGAATTTCCAGATGTTTTTAAAATTTTCAAACGTTATTTAAATATTCATTTGATTTCCAGGATTGAATCTCAAAAATCGTTTTTTACTGTGGAAAAAAATTTTTTAAATTTCAATAATTTTTTCATAAGTGTCCACATTTATAAAAACTCTTGATCTACAATAAAATTTGTGAAAATTTCAAGCAATCTTTATTACATTCATGAAGAACTTCAAATTTTGAATTTTCATTTTTTAGATTCCATATTTAGTTTTAATTGAAATTACTAAGTCACACTACTGTGTAAACTTATTATTCTTGTACAATCAAACAATCATTTGAAGTTTTTAATATCTTTTTGAAATCTACAAAGTTTCCAAAATTGAAAAATTCTAAGGCTTTTTTCGAAAACTTTTCAAAGCTATTTTGTCTATTTCTGTTGCATTTCAGAAATTTTTATTACAGAACGTTCAGTGATTTGAGATTGCAATGTTAAAAATTTTCAATTTTGTATTTCCGAAATTCACGATGTTTCGAATATTTCAGAATCAAAGGAGAGAAAAATTCCGAAAATCGCAACTTTCACAAATTTTAAAGCTGACCGTAATAGATAAATTTACGATTTTCAAAGCAATGAAATTCCGAATACCTATTTATTCAGTAATTCCTAAGTAAATGTGTAAAGTAGAAAACGTGTAATTATTGAAAAAAACCTTATTTTGTCGATTTGACCTGAAAATCGGTTGATTCAAAGAAATTTTTAGACATTTCACGAAATGTTCAATAGTGCGAATCATAATTCACTAACTTGAGCATGGTTTTATGAAAATTAAAATTTGTTATTCCTTTTCTAACTTAGAACAATTTTTATTATTTATTCTGAATTATTATAAATTTACTCTTATTTTTAAAATTTCGTTTTTAATTCCGACATTTTTTATGTTGAGGGAAATCGAGGTATTCTGTTCAGGGGCGGATCCAGAAAATTATTTCGGAGGGGGTTTTCAGAATTTTCATCTATTGATTTCTAAAAAGAAAAAAAGGTCATCAAACTCTCAAATTTGATTTTGCGAATAAAAAATTAAAACTTTGAGGGGGAGGGGGTTTGAACCCCCCAAAGACCCCCCTGGATCCGCACCTGGTTTTGTTTGTATTTGATGATTGAGAAGAATGAAAAAAAAATTTTTTCCAACTTTGTTACTATTACTTAGAACTTTGACAAATTTTAAATATTTTTTTAAATTACTAATCGTAATTTCCATCTTTCATTTTGGTTTTACATGTTACTGGTTTGTGAAGGTTTCAAAAACTTTTTTTATTTCTAAGCTTTTTCAAGAGTTTCCAGACGGTTTTTAAATTTTAAAACGTAATTTAAAAATGTATTCAATTTCCAGGATTTACTCCCAAAAATCATTTTTCACTGCGCAAAAAATTTAGAAAGTTTCATCAACTTTTCCATAAATGTCTAAATTTAAAAAAGTTTAGATTGAAATTACTAAAACTAATGCACTATGTAAATTTATTATTTTTGCGAAATTAAACAATCATTCACAATTTTTAATAACTTTTTTTAAATCTACAAAGTTTCCAAAATTGAAAAACTCGAAGACATATCAAAAATTTCAAAAACAATTTCTTTTATTTTTGTTACATTTCAGAAATTTTCATAACAAAATTTTCATAACGACAAGATTGCAACGTCTAAAATGTTTAATTTTGTACTTCGGAAATTCACCATATTTAAAATGCAACTTTCACAAATTTTTGAATCTCTGCTATTAACTCTAATACAATCAATTTTTACTATTTTCCGTGGAACCAACAAAAGTCTGTAAATTACTAATGTAACGAATTTCAAAATTATCATTTCTTTGCTTCGAAGTTTCAACTATTGTCATTTCAGAAGTTTTCTTCGTATTTCTAAAGATGCGTTTTGACGATTTTTTGTGATTTTTCATTTAAAATAAAACAATATTCAAACATTTTCTGCAAGTACTTAGAATTAACTAAAAACTGCAAAAAAATACGCAATAATTCTACCAAGCGACAAAAACTGTCACGGTGGTAAAAAACTGGCCAGTTACAGTTTATTCTTACAAATGTTCAATTGTTTGTCACTCCAGTAACATGATTGCATAAAATAGTTTCATATTGGCAGTGCTGATGCCTCAATCATTGATAGGCATCATCACTACAAAAATAAAATAATCTGGTGGAATCAGGTTATTGCAAGTGCCGAATGCCTGAATCAGCAACTGGCGATACTATCACTTAAAGCGAATTAAAGAGTCACAAAAAGGCAGCAACGTCTCCGAAGATGACAGCAATTTCATCTTTTCCACTTTTAGCAACTTTTAGTGAATCTCTCTCGCACTAATCCATAGTCTACTTGTAACTTCATAATTAACTTTTTTTTCGTAATGCGACGTTGCCAAGTGTGCCATTCTTAGTTACATTGCTTTTAACTGTTCATTATTCTTGCGAATTTCTAGAGTGGCAACTATAACTCAAATTTCTAACATTGATTTTTCATTATACAAGCAGTTTTTAAGAACTATTTAGGAAAAATAAAGAGCGAAATCTGAAAGGCAGAAAATTACAACATTTTTATCTTACATTGCTTACAAAATAATAATATCAAAGTGCTCGTACTACTTTAAGAAGAAGAAAAAATAGGATTTTTCGTCGTGAAAGGTTTCGTTCGTCGTCGGTGATAGTATCGGGAAAGAGAGAACGTCGGAATGAGAGCCTCTGTTATTATAGACCGCAGAGCATAAATTCGAACAAGCTGGAATCAGCCGAGACTCGAGAACGCTCGGGAATAGCGAGCGCAGACGGCTAGAAAGTTCCTCACCTGCATTAAGCGAAATATAAACAATATTGACAGCATAAACAATACCTCTGTTTGTTGAAGTTCTGGCTATATACGCGCGAACGTGAAAATCAACTGCATACGCGCAATCCAATTGTAAAATAAATCATGTAAATTTTGGAATATTTCCAAATTTTAGCTTTCGGTAGTTCTAGTTTTTTTTTATCTACTGTTTATTTTGGTGTGTTGTTTTGAGGTTCCAAAAAACTTTGGTTGATTTACTTATGTCGTGGTTGACCGACATTTTGGTATATTCTGAAATTTGAAAATTTTGACTATTTGTTCGACAGTTCTGGTTTTTTAAGGTTTTAGTGTTCTCAAAATTCAGCAGTTTTACAGTTCATTTTGGCTTATTATTTAGATGATTTGGAAAATCTCGTGAAATTTCCAGTATTTTTAAAAATAAAAAATCATAACATACATTCCGAAATTTTGGTATATTTCGAAATTTATACAGTTTTACTTATATTACAGTTTTACAAATTCTACAGTCAATTCTACTCAAAAACTTATCACAAGTTCCATACTTTCAAAAATTACAAATTACAATTTATCTAGATGTTATTTAATTTTAAAATGTTCATAGTTTGTTGAACAGTTATTTGTACAGCTCATTTTGGTAAATTGTTGAAATAATGCAAAAAAACTAATTCAATTCCCTATTCTTAAAAATTGAAAACGCTAAAACTTCGGTACATTTCAAAATTGAAACAATTTTTTTTCATTTTCTTTGTTGTAAAATTTTAGTTCTTTTACAGTTTTACAGTTCTTACAGTATATTTTGGCACATTGTAAATAAAATCTGTAAAATTTTGTCAAGTTTCTTATTTTCAAAAATTTTAAATATTAGTACTTACACATCGAAATTTTCGTATGCTTCGAATGTTCAGTTTTTTTTATCAGTTATACTTTTAGCACAGTTTATTAAAAAATTAAGTGATTTATTATGTTATTTTATAATAAATTAAATAATTCAGGTGAATTATGATATTCTACATAGTCATGTACACATTTTTATAAATTTTAGATCATGTCTTATCGAAATTTTATTAAATTTCAATATTTTAACAATTTCTTTGACCGTTCTGGTTTTTTAAGGTCTTAGTGTTCTTGAAATTTAACAGTTTTACTGTTCATTTTGGCTTATTATTTAGATGATTTGGAAAATCTCGTGAAGTTTCCAGTATTTTCAAAAATAAAAATCATAACTTACATACCGAAATTTTGGTACATTTCGAAATTCATACAGTTTTAGTTATGTTACAGTCTTACAAACGCTACAGTCAATTCTACTCAAAAAATTTATGACAAGTTCCATATATTCAAAAATTGAAAATCAAAACTTACCGAAATTTTATTAAATTTTAAAATGTTCACAGTTTGTTCAACAGTTATTTGTACAGCTCATTTTGGTAAATTGTTGAAATAATGTAAAAACTCTAGTTAAACTCCCTATTTTTAAAAATAAAAAACACCAAAATTGGTTAATATATCAAATTTTGAAATAAAATGATCATTAAAAAAAAATGATTTTTTAAATTTCTTTTTGTATTTATATTTGAAAATTCGTTTTTATATAAATAATTATTTATTTTATATGTATATAATTTTTATATAAATACAATTTTTTATTATAAGTTTTATATTTTATATTTATATATTTTGGTACATTATAAATATATTCCAAAAAAACTAGTCAAGTTTTCGATTTTCAAAAATTAAAATATCGAAATTTTCGTATATTATGAATGTTAAGTTTGTTTATCAGTTATATTTTTAACTTAGTTTGAGTTGTGTTATATTTCTACATTTTTAACGATTTATTTCTGTAAGTTATATCAATATCTTCAAAAAATTTCTCTTTTTTCGAAATCCTAACAATTTCATCACCATAGTTATAATTTTTTAAATCAATTTTTTGAACTCTTTTACAGTTTTTACAGTTTATTTCAGCAAATTGATAGTTCAAAATTTCTGGTAAAGTTCCCTTTTTATAAAAATACAAAACCATTACTTTTTCCATTCTTGAATTTTTCTTGGATAATGGATGCTTAGTGTTCGGAAAAGGCGATGTAATGCACTTTGTTACATCGAAACGAACAAAACAAATGCGCTTCGGAAGGTCATGCTTTGAATCGCGAATCGTGCGTTGCGGAGAGTCGCGATCGCCTTGATTCCCGATTTGACGTAGCGTCGATCTCGGCTTGTACCGTTAGAATTAACTCCTCATTTTTCTGAAATGCTGCCTAGCCTTTCTATTGCACTTTGTGCCAAATTTCCGTTCTCAAGAGAACTCTAGTTCGACGCTATCCCAAGCGAGAGATTGCACCAACGATTACACAGTGCAACAGTAAAAAAAGTTGACGACTTTTGAGGCCTTATTTCCAAACTATCAAGTAAATTACGTCGAAAGGTACGGAGTTTTAAGAATTTCGAGTGACTGATTTTTCAAGTTTTGAATGTTTTTAAATTGTGACTTTTTTTAATATTAAATATATTTTTTTTATATTAATATTATTTTTTTATATATATTTTTCGAAATCACTCGATCTCAATTTGAATCATTTTTCATTTGTTAAAAATTCAAATTCATATTTTTTTCATTTTCTTTTAATTTATTTTTAAAAATAGAACACTTAAATAGTTCACTATTTTTACTTCTACCACTAAAAAACCACATTCGAAATACATAAAGAGAATGAAAATTAGAAATTTTTTTCAATATTTTGGTTGCTTCGTTCAAAGTACATATTTTTGAAGGTGCCGAAAAATCAATAAATTGCAAAAATATTAAGTGTGCATTTTGAAAAATTTCTTAGCATGAATATGTTTTCCCAAATCGTTATAAGAAAGATTACGAAAAATAAGTAAGAAAAAAGTCTATTGTTTAATTTATTGTTAGAAATGACGGAAAAATTGTAACAAGTACTGAAGTAATCAATGTTTGTGAATTTACGTATGACTGGACACTTTAAATTTTTTTTCAAGTTTTTTAACATTCTTCAGTAGAAAATTGTTTTAAATCGTAAATTCTTATTTTTTTTATATAATTAAATAATTTTATTATTATTTTAATTGATAATTATATAATTGATTAATTAATTTTGTATAATTTAATTGAAAACTCTTGGATATTCTGTATAGTTTTTCCGAAAGTAGGTAAATCTCCCAAAAATTAACATAATAAATAAAATTGTTTTTGAAAATGTAGCAAAGTATCCTTTTTTCAGAGGAATACTAACACGAATTTTTCAGAGTTTTCAAAAACAAGGAAACTTTTCCTAAATTTTCAAATTTCTCAAACATAATACATAAATAACATGTGAATATTATGAATTAAATTCAAACTTTAAACGAATCCTTTATTGAAAAATACGAAACTAATAAAATTGACCCGAATTTCCGAAGAATCATTCACTTTGTTCGGGAATCGGATTTCCGAAAATCAACAATATTTTTGATAAGTTATTATTTCAAGGTTATTATGAACGAAAATAAAAAACGATACTGCTTGGAGCAATAAACAACTTAAAAAACGATCATTTTTTTAAATTTACGAAGAGTTGAGTATTTATTGATTAAATACGATTTAAGTTCAGTACATAAAAAAGTTATCGGTTCATTTTTATAACGACAATATATTATTTTTTCTAAATACATTTGGATAACATTTTTTTTATAACAAAACAACACGCCATCCTTGATATGATAAAAACAACTTTAAAACGTATCTATATTTATTGCAAAACTTTTTTCTGGAAATAATCAACTATTCCAATGACTGAGTAGATAAATACTAAAAAAGAGTTATTTTTATACTGTTAATCGTCACCTAAAGCACCGAAGTTTGATATCAAAACTTTATTGAATTGCGAAAAAAGTATTTTTGTGATTGCAGAACAAAAATAGTCAATGTCATATATTTATCTTTTTTTTTTATCCCTTCCATTAAATAGTTCTCAATTTCTATCGCATGCGATTAGCTTTCAAATTTAAGGCGTAGAGTCGAAGGAAAAATACAGGCGCGAACAGACTTAAAGGGGAACAATCGAATGCTTCATTTTATATGTCACAGATGTGCGTTTCATATTAAAGCGTTGAAAAAGTTGTACACGTTTAAATATGATTTTGCAGGGTTTCCATGAAGTTATTTTTTCTTCACAATGAAAATTACTGTAAATACTGTAGAATATATTGATTTAAGCAGGGACGTATGTTTTTTGGGCGCTTGAATAACGATTGTTTAAAAAAACAGTTATTTTGCATTTATAAGAGTAGAAAATTGCAGAATCTGGAGTTCACGAGTTGGGAAACAATAATATTGCGAAAAATGAAATGTTTTTTTTTGCAAGTAATTGAACTAGTATGAAATTTTCGATGAATAACAATTTAAATCTTCAATCATAACAGTTATATTTGTTTGAGTAACTTTGTTGTTCAAGATTTTTCTTATTTTCATATTCGATATGAAAAAAATTAAATAAAACTTTTGTCCATTTTGCGAAATCGATGAATTTTTTAGAAACCATATGAAATTCAAATTCTAATTTGGCTAATTTGAAAATTTTCAAGAATCTTGAAAAATTTCGATTCACAAAGTTCGAAAATTCATGTAAAAATTTTCGAGAGGTGTTTTTAAAAAAAACGTGTTTTCGATTTACTATGAATATTTCGAATATTTGATTTCTATAATATCTATTTTTACTAACATAATTTCTTGTTTTTTTTTAACTTGAATTTTTTTGATTTTTGAATTTGAAGGCTTTTAACTTAAAAAATTTTTGATTCCACAAATGAAATTTGTATGCTGTGTTTCAAACATATTTTTATTTCAGAGAATATTTTTTAAATATTTTATGATTTTTCACGTGTTGAGATTGGAAATCGCCAATTTTCTTACAGGAAAATTTCTAGAAATTCAAAGTTCAAAATGATACATTTTTCATGCTTCGAATTTCAAGTCATAATATTTTTCAGAAACAAATATTTTTAGCTCCAAAATCGATACTGAAACTTTGACCTTGAAAATTTCGAGGAATATTAGAATTAAAAAGTTAGAAATATCAATTTTTCATATTTCTAAGTAAAGTATTTAAATTTCTTTCATAATTTGATTTTTATCAACTTAACGTGAATGTTCATTCACCAAGTTGATTTTGCAATTTTCGTACTTTCGAAATTAGCGATGACGTACTGAACTTACGCAGTATGAAATCTATCTTTGAAGTTTTTCAGACTTGTTTTTTAAGGTTTTTTTCGCCGTTTTATTTCCGAATAATGAGTTTCATAAAAAAAAAGTTTATTTGTCGAAAATTGTATTAATTATTTCCTTGTTTTCTGCGAACAAATAATTTACATAGTCAAGTCGAAATATTTAATTCATTCTTCAAACTTAAAAATAACTTTTTTTCCGTATCAAATTTTCACACTATTAATAATAAAAATCAAATTTTCAAAATCCTCAATATGTATATTATTGGCATTGATATAAAAAATATTTCCTTATAAAATTTGATTTTTTGCAAAAATTCTCATACAAAATTTTTGTTTTGTAAAAAATTATTTGAAGTCAATTTATATAAAAAAAAAAACTTGTATAAGTTGCAAATTTTTAATAAGATAGGAACATTTTTCATAAAAATATCGAAAATTCCGATTCTTATAAAAATTTTGTCTTTTTTTGTAAGAATCAAAATCACTCTGGAAACTCAAGTTCTTTATAATTTTTCCACATATTTGCATTTTATTCAAGTCCAACCACTAAATGTGTAAAGTTTAAAGAAGAATCAGAAAATCCCAGATTTACATTATTCTCCCACTTTATCAATTGTTTACTTCCCAAGACACTTGACTAGTTACGCCCCTGCTAGAAAATTCTAGCTTGATCCTGTCATTGCTTGTTGTTTCCTATCATAACACGCTGTCGCGTATCAAATTTCGCGTTCCAGAAAATTCCAAAACGCTAATTGACCCTCAACAGTCCCAATTTCCTAATAATCCTAAATCCCAGAACCCATCTACACCCCGTGATAGCGATTTTGAAAGCTACACCCAGATCGGCGATTTTCTGCAATTTTCTGAAAGCCCCTGAATGGTAAAAATTCCGGGTGTGCGAAAGAGAGAAAGAACCCTCTTCCTGCAACTTCCTGGACACGTCACTGAAGGGACGACGGCGGAGGCAGCAGCTGCGCCATGAACGGAGGCCCGTGATTGGCCGGTTGCGAGCCCCCACTCCGCGCCTCGGGAGAACTCGCACCGTGGCTGCGCTGCGACCGCTGCGACCGTGCGAACCGAACAAAGAACAGTTCCAAACAGTCTCTCGGCCGAGCAACATCGATCCAATTCAATAGCCGAAACACGCACGTACCGGTTCTCTCGGTTTAGAAAGTTGACGGAAAGCGTTCGTGCGGAGAAAGAGACACCCACGCAGAGGCCCCAGACACGGGATAAGGAGACCGATAGTACCGTTCGGCGCGCCCCGCAGAAGATCCCCCGGGACAACGAAAACCTCCAAGGCCCGGTTTTGTTATTCCGCGTCCGCCATTTTGTCACCAGAGGCCCGAAATCGCGAATCGTGACACGCAGAAATGAGGCTCGAGGTAGATTCAGCCGTGGACTTCCTCATGCACCTGCTGCGGCTTCAGGGCCGCTCGGAGAAGGTCGCCGAGGAGGAGATGTCGAGGTTCAAGAACTCGATCACGGAGCTCCTACGACGGCGCTATCGGGACCACTGGTTCCCGGACCGGCCGAACCGCGGCTCCGGGTACCGCTGCATCCGGATCAACGGCAAAATGGATCCCGTCATAGCCCAGGCCTGCATGAACGTCGGCCTCCTACCCACGGCCTTCATCCGGCTCTTCCCCGCGGAGCTCACGCTCTGGATCGACCCTGCCGAGGTCTCGTATCGCATCGGCGAGAGCGGCTCCATCTGCGTCCTCTACGAGAGGAAACCCGACGAGGAGATGATGTCCCAGGCTCCACCTCCGCCAGCCCCGAATCGTCACTTCGAGAGCTGCAAGGACTCGCTCATCCACAAACGCTCCCAGTTCACCGAGCAGCAGATGGCCACCTTCGTCTCGAGCTAAAGTCCCAGGACCAAAGGGCCCCGTACGCGCTTCCTTTTCCCGACCCCGTGAATGTGATATAACCCCCCCCCCCCTTGGCCTTTCCGTGGATTCGGACCTTGATATTTTTGACGACCGCGATGCTTTTATTTTTCGTGGTGACGTGTCTGACGTGTTCAGCGTCGTTTTGAGGTGGGGGTGTTTTTGATAGTAAGAAAATGGCTTTACCTGAGTTTTGTATACGTAGGTTCCCCCCCGTCCCGACGAGAGGATTTTGGAAATATATGGTGTTGTCAACAAGGTATATAACGTATGTATTGTGTATACTCGCGTTTCGGCCGATGTACAGTAGCAGACGGCCATTTTTAGCTTGTGGTAGTGTGCGTGTGTGTTGCAAAACAAACGCATGGATATACACACACAGGGATACGGAGCTAGATATGGCGTCTATTTTGCGCAGCCGCCATCTTGGATTTCGATATTTTTGCGAAAATAGGGTCGAGTTTTTTGTTGTTTTTTTTCTTGTTTTTTTGGAATAAGTAGGAATTAGTGAGTTTTGAGAATTTGCTTTGAATATATGCTTGGTTTATAAATTTTTTCTTAGTAAATTTTTCTTTTTTTCTCAGACAAGATTTTTCGTGATTTTACTCTAATAAATTTAGAAATTACGCACTTTTTTATAATTTTGGGGAATTACAATTTTTCAATTATTATAAGTGTAGTTGAATTACGAAGTTGAGTAAATGGATTTTTGAAAATTATGAATTTGGAACTAAAGTCAATCAGGTTTATGTTTCGAGTTTGTGTATGTATTTAGTTGGTAAGTTTAAATTTGAAACTTATTAACAAATACTTGAATTTTTCTTTTGAAGCGATCTATTTTAAACAATTTTATATTTTAATGAATTTAGTTTCATTTTTTGGTGTTATCATTTTGAAAAAAAAAAAAATGCTCATATACAGTATTTTTACTTTTCATAGTTTTGTAGTTTTTTTTAAAATGGTTTTAAATTATGGAAATTTTTGATTTCAGAATAAACAAATGTATCATTTTAGATTTCAAGAAGATTCAATTTTTGAATTGTCGAATTTTAATTAACTGATTTTTTAAGAACTCGATATTTTTAACAAGCATATCAATTTTTTAATTTTCTTTTATTACGAAACTTGAATTTTATGTTCCGAAAAGATACACTTAAAAAATTTTTTACTTCAGATAAATTAAAGTACTGTAATTTTCGATTGTTTCATTTTGGCATAGAAATGTTTTTTTTTATTGTATTTTGTACTAAGGTTTCTTTAATTATGTAATTGGTAAAAAAGTTCAATATAAATAACACGAAAAGTCTGTATGTTTGTTTATTTTAAAATATTCAAATTTTGGAGTGAAAGCGAATATATCAATTCAGGTTTAAAAAATTTGGTCTTAAAATTTTTGCATTTTTTGATTACCTGATTTTGTAATAAAAATGTTTTTGATGTACTTATTACAATCGTTTTTGTGTTTTTATTGTTATTAAACTGCTATAAAAATAATTGATTTTTTAACCTTATGGATAAAATTTTAATTGTCGCTAAATCACTGAATTTTGTCTATGGATTTTTGCAAATCATAAATTCTAAACTAAAAACAAACACATTCCATAACTTTACTTTTTAATAAAATCGAAATGTTCTATCCACACGTTAAAATCTGAATTTTAATTTCTGAATGCAAATAGTGTTCCCATTTTTTTCAATAGTTTTATCTTTCAAGAAAAATTTTATTATTGAATTTTTGAAAATATTTAGTTTTTCGACTATATATAATAATTTTAATGATTGCAGTAGCCAATTTTTTATATGCCGTACATACAGAATCCAAACTGGATGAATTTTTTGCTATTTTATTTTAATAAATCTAAAATTAATAATAACGAACCTAAATTTGCCAACCAATATTTTTTCCTTTGCAATGATTGTGAATTACTTTATTTTTTTTTTTTGATTGACTTTACATTTTAGTCTGGAGAATGTTGATTTCCTTGAAATTTTGAAGTTACATTCAATTTGAAGAACAAAAATCTAGTAAATCCGGTTTTATTTTTGTTAAAAAGCTTTTTTTCAACAACAAAAACCAGTCCATACCATAAACTATCACATCGATGTTAAAACAGCATAATTCAAAGAAATAATAACGATTCACACTTTTTCCAACAAAAATTTGAAAAAACCATTGCATTTACGTCAATTCGCTAATTCGAAATCCAAAATGGTCTTTTTTCTTCACTTTTTCAAATGCACCATATTTCAAAAAACTCCTCTATTTCAGTTTTATAAAACCAAATCAGGATTTTAAAAAAAACATCCTTCCCTCGAAATTTCATTTTCAATCAACTCGAATCATGTACGAAAAAGGCTTGAATCCACTCGAAAATTAGCCAGGTGGAACATGAAAAATTCAAGATTCGTGCTCTTTTTTCCCCTCACCCCCCCATGATTCTTCCTGGCAACGCTCTACCTCCCCTCCCCCTCTCCCCCCTGATCTCCCTCCTTTCTCTCCTGCCAGCAGTTGTAATTCCCATCTTTGTTTGCACCGAGGAACTGGCCTCCTTTTGGTCGACTCCGTACACTTCGGGGTCTACTCTACCCTGCTCCTTTTTCTCCACCTTCTACAAAGAAAGCCTCGCCTGACGAAACGTTGATCTCAGGCTCCAGAGGAACGACATCTACAGGAGCCGACCTTTTTTTTACCTGCCTTTGCTATCGCGACGACGAGCATCCCCGCCGATGGAAGAAACTGCTATGGATGGTACGATGACTATGTTCTCTTTGCAAATATGTACCTATACCGGCGCCACTTAAGATCATGAAAACTGAAAAATAATCGCACATTTTGGTTTTATACAGACTAAGTTTGTTCCTTTTTGTGAAAGTCGAAGAGACATTTTTGAATAATGGGAATTGAAAATACCGCTATGAAAGAAGGTCTCTTTGAAAGTCATTCCAGGATCACAGAACCAAGTATTTGATGATCCTGGAATGTTGAGGATCGTATTTTGGTATTAGAATTATGGAATCTAAATTTTATAGATATTAAATGAAATTTGTTAATAAATTTGAGAATGAGTTTTTACTGGTCCTAGAGTCCATTTTATTCCAATTTTAGTCATTGAAGAATTATTGTCGAGTCCCAAGTTTTTAATGAGACCAGAAATGGAATTTGATAACTTCAAGTTTGAAAATGAATGAATCATTAGTTGGATAGAGGGGCAGCGATCGTATATCAGCTTTTTTCTTGCCTTGAAAGTTGAAAATGTTGATCGATTTTGGTGGTATACTCTTGAAGCCTATTCAGGTGTGTTTTTGTAAAATCTTTTTTCGATTATCATACCCTTTGGAGCGTTTTCTGCCGTGTACAGGTCATCGACTATGTGTGTGTTGTTAGGGACCAGCGGCTCTGCGTGACTTGGCTGGTAGAGAAAATGTCGGTCGGGTTGGCGTGGGGCGGAAGGGGGGGGGGGTCGTGGTAGAGTATAAACGCGTCAGTGATGAATCACAGTCTCGGTCTCGATCTGTTCTTTTCTTTCTGGGAACGAATGAAAATTTTTTGAACATTAAGGATTTTTCGTTGTTTTTTGGAAAATTTTGGGGATTTTGAGATTTTTTGCCTTTCAAAGAGCAAAAATTTAATTCAAAAGGATTGGATGTTGGTGCAGTATTATTTGGTGAATTGAAAATTTGGTCAATTTTGTTTCATGGAAAAGGAGAAATTAGCAACAAGGAAAGTTTATAAGTTTTTGATAAATTTTGAATTTGATTTAAGATTCTTTTTTTTATTTCTGAAATTAGTTGAGTTATCGAGTTTTGAATTTTTATACATTTTAGGTGTTTGAGAACTAAGAAGACCATTTTTGCCGTATTGAAATTTATACTTTTATTTAACGCTTAAATTATACAACATTTTTATAGTATAATTTTTTGAATATAGATTACTCAGAATTTGAAGTTTGAATTGTTGGAACTTTTTGATTTGGGAGTATGTGAAAAAAGTTCATTTTTTCACGGAAGATTTCATTTTTATATTACAAATAATTAACTAGTCGAAAATTTTAACTGTAGTTATTCATTTAATAGAATTTACTCATTTTGCACATTCAAGTTTTTTAAAAAACAAATTTCACTATTTTAAAATAACTTTGTACTCTCAAAGAGTAGAAATAGATATTTATGCTACAAGGGAGAAAAAGAATGATTCCAACAAGTGCAAAGTTTGGGCACAAGCGAAGCGAGTGCGCAATTGCACTCGTTGGAATCATCCTTTTTGTCTCGTGTAGCATACAATATTTTTTCCCATACATGTGTAAAAGTGGCCACTTCACATAAATCCCGGATCGCAGGGAAGGAAGTTGTCTGATCCGTGATTAATGAATGTTTCCTAGAGTTTTTGTTGATATTTCCCGCTGATTTCCAAGTACCCCAAAAAGAGGCTTTTGTTCCTGCATTCGATAGAAATAAAGTGGCCTTTTTTACGGATGCATGGGAAAAATAAATTTACTATCATGAATTGCAAATTTACACTTTGATTTTGATTTGATTTCTTCTACAATGATTTCTATTTTTGGAATTACTTTCATATTAATAATTAATTGACAAATATTTAAAATAAATAAATAAAATATTTTTTCATATATAATTAATATTATAAAATATGAAAAGTATCTAATCATTTTAAATGTTTGAGGACTTTTTTTGTCTTTATTGTGACTAGTTTTTATTATTTTAACTGAAATTTTTTTTAATTATAAATTTAAAGAATAAATTTTAAATAATTTGACTCTACAAAAAATTTTCGAAAATCGATTTTTCCTTTTTGATATTTTTTTATTTTTGAAATTCAAAATTTTCATTCACAAAATTGTTGGAATATTAAGGTTCCGAATATTTCAATTTTCTGATTTTCAATTTGAACAGTTAATTTTTTTTAATTCGCTCCAAAAAATTGCATGCAAGGAATACTGTTACAATTAAAAATTAATTTATCATTTTTATTGTTCTGCTTCAATAAAATTAAAAAATGTTTTTCTTTTCATCCATATTAAATTTCCAATTTAAATGGTTTGTGTTTCCGAAATTCGAAGTATTAAATTATTCAGAATTTTTGAAAAACGTCTTGTTCATTTGAAATTATTATTTTTATAGTTTTGAGTTTTTCATTTTAAGCATCAACGTCAAATAATTAGACTTCAGGTTTAATAAAACGATATTTGAATTTTTCAGATTAAAGAGGTCCTTTTTTCGTTATTCCAACATATTTTTTTTCACTGAATATTTAAACTATTGAAAAAAAATGTCTGATTTTTAGGTTGAAAAAAGTTGTCGAGTTTTTGAAATTCACTCCAAAAAAGTTCTACGTTAATGACTTTTCTCTCCAAAAGAGTGCAAAATAAATCCAAAGAGAAATTCACACTTTCGTTATATTCGCCTGCGTTCCTGAAATTTCCGAAAACACGATCAAGCACATAAATTTACAAACTGGAAAGTATAAAAAAAAAGCCGAGCCGAGTGAAAATTTCGATTAGCATACGCCCATTCACTGAAAGTTTCCATGCAAGGAGTTCACGGCCGCTGGTCTTGGCAAAAAAAGCCCATTACCAACAATGCATTCCCTCGAATATCTCTGATCAAATTCGTGCGCTCCTTTTTTTTTTTTTAATTTACACCGAGAACAAATGTAAATATATACTCAAACGCTGGGAAGCTTGAAAAAAAGTCGCGGGCATTCCAATCGAGCCTTTTAGAAACTTGGGAATCTCGTATTGTCCTTTTTTGCGGGATATTTGTGTGCTTTAAACGCCGAGTTTCTACGAGTTTCGAATAAAAAAGCCAACGTCATCGATACGCGGTTCAACAGCCCCGTTCAAGTTTTCGATGGGGACATGGCATATCGATGATTTGCCTTTTTTCCTACGTACTTGCCTATTATTAAAAAGCCTGAATACGCGCAATGAATTCCGATTTGTTATTAAAAATTCCGGTGAGATGAATTCTGGATTGGTGAGATATAAAATATACACGTTTGTTTATATTGTATATCTTGCGAAATTAGCTGTGAAATAATTCGTGTAGATAAAATGCAGATTTTTGAAGGTTTTTGACAATTTTACGAGATTCCGAGAAGGGGGAAAGGGCAAGAACGGGACCAGGGTCAATTATGTAAAAAGTTATTAATATTTTTTATGAATCCAGTGAAGTAAAGTAAAATTTATGTAGGTTTAAGATTCAGGGTGTCGAGTGCATTGGGTCTGTGGTGAAAAAAAAGAAATTTTTGATTTTAAATGTAAGAATTTTCGGGGTTTTTTGGCATTGAAACTGAATTGAAAATTTGAGGTGATTTTAGAGAGAAAATACTTGAAAACTTGGAATTTTTCTATTTTTGAATACATTATTGAATATTTTAGGATGACTTAATATTTAAGATTTCAAAATTTGTTCGCGTCAATGAAATTTACAGAAAGTTTGATACATTTGAAAATCGTAGGAAAATGAAATGATTTTGAGGAATTTTTGAAAAATGTACTGTTCGGAAAAGAAAATTTAAAATACAGTAATTGTGCAAATTTAAGAATTGTTTAGAATAAAAAAAATTATAGTAGTAAAGTTGATGAAACTTCATGAAATTTTTCAAATTTCATTTGTTTTTGTATTTTTGTATCGATTTTTTTTAATTAACAGAAGTGTTCTAAAAAGTCGAAAACAAATTTTTAACATCTGAATCTGTGAAATTTCTTGGAAAATCTCGAAGACTTTTTCACTTTGAAAAACATATTTAGCAAATTTTTTATTTGAAAACGTTTCCATCCCACAAAACTATTAAAATTTTTTTGAAATGTCGGAAAATTCTATGAGTTTCGAAAATTGTATGGTTTTCAGATAAAGATGAAAAGTTTTTGGAATTTGAAAAACTTAAATATTTTTAAAATTTCGTATTGTTTTGGCTGAAAATACATGAACTTTTCGAATATTACCAAGATTTTGTCAGTTTTTAAAATTTTTCATCAAATTTCTCAATGATTGTGTCAATTTAGAAAATTTCACGTTTCGAAAAAAACTGCACGAACAAGTCAAATTTTTCAAAATGTTTCGATTTGAAAGAGAATTTTACTTTTTTTTTCCAAATCGCCAAATTTTTTTAATTACCAAAAAATTCTGTAACTTCGAAAATTTCTATTTCACAAAATAATTCAAAGTTATCCAAAAAATTTCTTCGAAAAATTAATTGAATAAAAAAAAATTTTATTTGAATATATATTCATCCCACAAAACTATCAAAACTTATTTAAAATGTTAGAGAATTTTGTGCCTCAAGTTCCAAACGTTTTTAAAATAAACGAAAAAGAAACAAAATTAATTTTCATTTCCAGTCATGATTAAAATTAAAAATCATGAGAAATATTAAATAATATTTGTTAAATGTCAATAATTATGAAGTAATTTTATAACTTGGAATTATAGAACATTTTTTTTTAATTTATTTGTTTATTCTTTAACGTTTAGAACTTCAGAGACATAGAGAATTCAATAAGTTTCGAAAATTGTATAATTTTCAGATAAAGATTAAAAAGTTTTTTCAAGTTTGAAAAACTTCAATTGTATGTTAAATATTTTTTATCGTTTCGGCATAAAAATATGCTACAATACATGAATTTTACGAATATTCTCAAGATTTCGTCAATTTTTAAAACTTTTCATCAAAACTTTCAATAATTGTGTCAAGTTTTCAGAAAATTTCACTTTTCGAAAAAAGCTACATGAGCAAATCAAATTTTCCAAAATAATTTAATTTTAGATAAAATTTTAATTTTTTCTCTAACATTGCCAAATTTCTCGAAATGCCAAAAAATTCTGTAATTCGAAAATTATCTAAGACAACCCAAAATATCTGAAAATTGCATGAATATTACGAATCTCTAGGTTCACTAAAATTCATTATAATTTCATTAAAAGCTGAAAAAATGCGTTAGAATTCGGAAAAATTGGATGATATATCATAAAGTTTGTACTGTTTTTGTAAGAATCTGTAATACTATTCAATTGTTACTCATTCAACTGAAAATATCGAAGAAAACAATATAAATTCTAACAGACCCTATCACCGGACATCCAAAATATTCCTGAAATATTCTCACTTACTCGAAAAAATATTTGTTTTGTAAAAATGTACAGGGCAAAACGCTCCACTCGCTACATACATGGGCTACATGACGCTCGGATCGATAACGAGGGCAAAAGTAACGACTCAAAATTGTATATTTTAACTGTAGAACGAAAAGTTATTTCACAACTGTACATAAAAACCTTCTTTTAAAAAACGAAATTTAGGTTTTGTTGCACTGTGATGAGGTATACATATAACAACGTAGATTTTTTATTATTACTTAAGAATTGATTACTCCAAGCTACCAAATACAGTGTAATACATGTAATGTAAAAGACTTATTGATATATATTATTTAAGAACAAACGTCCTGAAATATTTCGTAATAATCGCTAGTCTGTGATTTACATCGAAAAGAATTGAAAGCAGTGGGTCGTTTGCTACGTTTTATAAACTTTCTAAAAATCATCGTAGAGGAAAAAACGTGCTTTTTTAGCATGAAAGTTTTTACAAAATACAAGAACATTTTCCAATTTATCGAATTCAAAATTCACAGAGAAACCCTGGTTCCGAAAGCGTGAGTTCTCATGTTTTTAAAGCGTTTTTTAAAACTTATTGTCAGTCGATATGTGATAAAGAATTTTTTATCAATAGCTTTTTTTATTCTTTTTGTTAACAAACAAAAGCCTACATTTTAACGATCTATAGGAATAACTGAAAACGAGTGTCCCTGGAATTCGTGATAACCGATGTGATAAGGATTACATGCTATTATCTGTACATAAATTATATCGATTTCGTGAGAATATGAGAAGTTTGTATAAAGTTTGCTGAAAAAATCAAAGTGTAAATAACAAAAAAAGAGGAAATCATTCATTATGGCGTTGGTGCAAGGCGTTCTTTTGCATCGATCGCCTTGGTTCTGTTCTTGCCTTCTTTTTTTCTTGGGATATGAGGAAGCGGAAGTGTGTTTCGTTCATTTACAACGTTTGCAGACACGAATTTTCATGAACGAATTGTAATTAAAGCTGATGAAATTCAGTGCGTTGCAAAGACATGCCCTTGTACATATTTAAAATATGTATAACCTCGGAACCTTCAATTTCTATTGTGCCTTGTCCAAAGAGGATTGTTGACTGATTATTTAAATTTTAACTTTAGAATTAAATTTGGTCCATATTGATAGTGTAAATTAAAATCATACTTATTTGAATATTCAAGTTCCAAAAATGTGTTCAGCTGTATGTTGGTTTTAAAAGTTTTCAACTGAGATTTCTAGGCACTTTTTGTAATTGTAAATGAAAACTTTCGAGATTTTACTATTGAAAAATATTTGCATTTTTTGAAGATTTTTACTATTGAATAAAAAAAGATGTACAAATTTTTAGGAGTTGTGGAAATTCGTAGTTATTGGATTTGGTTATTGAAAGTAATTGGAAAATAAAGGAAGGAAATTTCAAAAGAGAAAAATTCAGATTGCATTTTTTTTATTTTTATTACTTTAATTTTTTTATTAACTGAATTTCTTGAAAATTCTAGGTTTTAAATTAATTAATTTTTTACCCTGGAACATGCGTTCTTCTAAAAGGCAATTTAAAAAAAACCAGTGCCTTAGAAAAACTCCAGGCTTCTTTTCCAAAAACAATTAAAAATGAAAGTTCAAAACCGACTGACGTTTTTCAAACTGTTTTCACCTACTTTTTTTTTAAATTGTACATAACATGTGAATAAACCAATATTGTTAATGAAGAAGGATTAAATTGCAAACAAAACCTGTTGGCAATCCTTTTGAACAAGGCGCGAATGTTTAAATAATAATCTAATAATTATTGTATCGCTAAAATGTTGCGATTAGAAACCAAATTTTGAAATGAGCAAACATCGCAATAGACTTTGGGACGAAAACTGCATTTTTCACGAGATTCATTGCGAGGCGTGCGAAAGATGCAAACGAAAAGCGTGAATTCGTGCGTGTGTATATGTATATATATTACCTATTGGTGGTAGCTGTGGTCATGCATATACACACATTATTAATCATTACAATTCAGGAAGAATTTGTACAAAAATAAGAAAAAGACTGGCCGGCGCCGTTTAGTCTGTGATTTTAGCTTGGTTAATCGAGTATTTTTTTAAATAGAAACGTAACAAGATCGATCGTTGAATGAATTATAAACAAATGGTCAGAAATCACGCATTTCTAGAGGATGTTTTTGATCGTGCGGGCGAAAAATTTCAACGTTTCCCATCCCAATCTGCACTTTCTCGCGAGCGTTAAAATTTTACTGTAAAAGTCATTTTTGGTGCAAGAATTGGATGGGAGGGAGGGGGGAGTGACGGGACGCGAGCACATATTATTGAAAGATAAGCGAAAAAATTGCAATATTGATAAACTGACGAATGGAGGAGATCTCGGGTGGGGGAGGGGGCGAAGTGAAAGAAGCACGAGGAGAATAATGTTGCATTTACCATTTTCTAATTTGTAGAAAACGTAAGAATAACTTTTAAGATTTTAGAAGCACTTTTAACGTACACTCAAATCTCGTTCATTGGTCGCCATTGATTGGGTGAAAGAGGAGGGGAGGGGGGGGGAGTGGAAATGTGTTTTATAAATTTTAAATTTCAAAGTACCAATCATTAAATGCGGGAAAATGTCGAAATTTCCTCCTGCCCTCCGCCCCCCCCCCCCGGTTGATTTCCTTTGACGTAATTTCCAAAAATCTTCATTTTTCGTTTTTGTCCTAATATTTTCCTCATACTTTTAATAATTTTTAAGCATGGTAAATGTAACGAGAGGAATAGTTGTCTTGTGATCAATCATAAAGTATATATTATATATATCTATATATATATTATATATACTTGCGTGCGCATATACGTTTTATGAAAATTCCTTGTTAAAATAACGCAAGTTTTCCGGGTTGAAAAAATCACGATGCAATAAACAATCTACGAAGGTGTAACATACGATAATTTTCGAACGTGCAGTACTTGAAATATACGAAATTTGCAATTAGGATTCCTGGTTATACAGTTTGTTGTGGCAACGGATGTCATGATTGCAAAATTTGTGACTATACTTGTCCAGTAAGATGGTAACATTATAATTCGAGAGTATTTACGTTTCTAACGATAGTCAATCCTTTTATACTTTACGTGCCCGAAATTTTAAACGTTTGAAATGTAACGAAGGAAAATTTAACGCTCTCTACAGAAATATTTAGAGCAAACTTCCTCATGATGATAAATTGAGAATTCGTATAAATATTTTATGTTTCATTCAATTTTAAATGTTTGGAACTTGGGGTACGATTCTACATTTACAACTACAGAATATCTATATATGTTTCTATAAAGTGTACGCGCACTCTTGAATATGTGTGGATATGTATTATTGATTAAGAAAATGTGTAAGTTTAGCCATAAGAATATCTCTATAACGTAACCACTTGTACATACGCCGTAAAAAAAAGGTATAATATTTTGTACAGAGATAGCGATAGAAGAATAAAATGAAAGGCCTTGTGCTTATGAAATTTCACGATTGAAGCAACGTGTCTGTTATTCCCGGAGCCATTTATTTTTATCGATACGGCTTTTTTTGTGCCCGAGATGATAAAAAGTTGATAATGTGTTTTCTGGCTCGATTGCGTCGTGGCGTTTTTTATTTCGCTGCAAATGGAGATCCGTCGATAAGAGGACGAACAAAGGGGGTGAGTATAAAAAAAACCTTGTTATTGACATTTGGCGAGTGTATTTTGTTGACTTGGACATTTCGATGCATCGATTTGGAGATGGAAGATTGTTTTGAATTCGGCATGATAATCAGCGCTGGATTTGCACTATTTGTCATTTCTGCAGAGATCGTATATTTTGGAGTACGTAAAATTTGGAACGTTGGAGAAGGATTTTTTTTAACGTCATGGCGAATTGTAGAAAAGTAATGCAAGAGAAACTAATTATTATCCTAGTGAAGTCACTGTCAGAAAATTATGAATTTTCTATAAAAAATTCAAATAACTTAATTTTATCAAGTATTAGTTTTGACTGGTTGAGTTTTTGCCATGTTTTTTGAATTTATTTGTTGTATTGGTATTTAATGGAATAGCTAATTCACCTCTATTTTCTTTCATTTGATTTGACTGGATCACCCAAAAGAGTTAGGAATCGACTTTGATTTTGACTGGCTTGTTTCATGAGTTCACTGATGGTTATACAACATCTTTCTCATAGGTTTATTCCTGAAGAGGGTCCGAATCATAGACCGAAAGCTGGAAAAAGAAAGAAAAAATAAACAGAATTCCGATTCTATTTAAGAGAGTTGCTGAATTTCTTCTCTCCATTTTTACTGTTTGCTCCGATGGATCATTTGAAGGAATAGAAAAAAACTAAGGAAGTTTTGTGTAAAATTTCAGAGTAATATAATTTTTCTACAAAAAAAAAAAAAAAAAAAAAAAACAAAGTCTGTCGTGTTTTGTAATTAAAAAAAAAAACAAAACTAAAAATTTTTACGCAAAAAATATTCTTTTTGTTCTGATCCAGATTTGAACGTTTTTCCTAAAATAAATTCATTCATTATGAGACTGAGATTTTGTCAGTGACGAAATGAAAGAATTCATCACATTGTACCCTTTTTATCAAATTATCTTTTTCGTAAGAAAATGTGGGTTGTGTTTATTCTCTAAGAATTAATCAATAAACAAATTTTAACCTTATGGTTTATGGTAATTTCAGCTTTTATAAGTGTAGTTAACAACTATTCCACATTTAATGAAAGTTCAAAAAAGACTGCATTTTAGGTTACTCTAAAATGGAGGTATCATGAAACGGCGGCGGAATCCTACCAGACTTTGCGATTTCGAAAGATTTTTTCGTGATTCATGAAAACAAAAACATTTTGGCGAGTTGGTTTCGTTGAATTGGTGATGTCGATGAATCGATTTGGAATGGAGATTTTGAAAATGTTTTCAAATTCGGAATTAAGAAGGGGGGAGTTTTTAGTGATATGTTTTGAAATGAGGAGAGAATCCTACCGGACTTTGTGATATATTTAGGAAGAATTTAAAAATTTGAGATTTTTGAATAGTTTTGAAAAAGTTAACAGCATGATACATTTTGGAAATTTCGAAAATCTAAATTCATTAAAAAATGCACGTGAATTCACTTCTAGAATTAAAAAAGACAAAGCATAAAAAACTATTTTAGAAACGTTATTTCAACTCGTAGAAATTGATAAATGAACAGTTATTATCTGTAAATAAATATAGAGTTCTTGATGAACAAAGATTCGTATAAAAAGCCAAAATCGTGATTAGATACTGAAATGAGAGAATAAAAACGGGCGCGGTTCCGCTCAAGTAACTCCTGCTTCACCTATGATTCGCGTCATGTTTTATTCCGAAGCAACGCTTTATTTCGTACTTTTCAAATAACAGCTATTGCTTGACGCAGTGCCAGACTTTCACGCTCAAGAGTCAAGAAAACGCTATTCAGCGATTCCATTGAACTTGCTTCACAGCAAACGAGAAAATATAGAGCGTACTGAAACTAAGTTACTTTGAAGTCAAAGTCTAAACCCCTGTGGCAGGTATTGGGCCCGTATTGAAAATGTCGGTCGATGAATACCTGCCACAGACATTGGAATCCTGATCAGCATTTGAATACTTCGTAAAGTATCGCCTATTTAAAATTAAAAAAAGAGAAATTATTTGTTCCGAAAATTTATTTATTCATTATTCAACATAGCTGCAAATAAGTAAATATATCAATTCGTTAATTTTTATATCTGAAAAATTTGCGGCACAAGCGGGATTCGAGAAACCCGGGTCTTTTCCATCCGTAGCACACTTACGATACAAGTGAGCCATACTATGCTTTGTAATATGATGTAAAAATTTAATTCACATTAATCTCTCAGAGAAAAGAGCTCGCAGTTACTATTCATTATTATTTTATTATTAATAATAGATTATTATTAATATTTATCAAGTTCCTTTAAGGAGGCACATCAATGAGAAAAAATCAAAATTATTGGTAAAAATATATATAATAATAATAAATTGATTAACTTTAAATAATAATGGTCGTTAAAAAAATACTTGTATGAATTATAATAAAAAATTGCAGTCATTAAAAATTTATTTACCCATTTTCTATGTATATAACTTAAAAAATTTTTCATTAAAAGTGTAATAAATTTTAAATAATAAAGTCTTTCATTAAATTTTTAAAAGTATTCAAATAAGGCGGCAATGAGTGTTTTAATATCATTTTAGACCTTAAATATTTGTTTCAACTCGCCTTGAATATCTCTGAGAAATATTGATTGAATTGCATTCATTAGGAATAAGATTGAATACTTTGTGGGGCTTCTCATACAAAATTGTAGCTGAAAGATTTGTTAGAGTAACGTTCGAACACCTTCAACAGACATAGAATATACGGTATTCCGCTACATTGCCACCGAATACTCGTAGTAGGTATTGGCTTACCAATACCCCTAGGATGTGTTCATAGTCATCACTTACTGTTACAACTTTCTATACTCCCCAGAATATTCAAAGTCTC